>DWED01000027.1:0-18843 GCA_018245795.1 Protelbella ruficauda | reverse complement strand
ATTTAAGTCCCATGGAATAGGTGGTGACCCTATTGCCATACATCGGGCGCAGAGTGGTATAAAGATATTGATTATAAATAAAAATTATTTCCATATATTACTATCATTATTAGTAAATGAACATAATCTATAATTGAATACAATACTAGTATAGGTTATGCAAGTAGTCTTGAATGAATTATATTTGTTGGCATATTAAAGTATCATCACTGTGTGTTATGTTATGATATAAATATATGTATATAATGATATAAAATAGATAAAACAATTTTCAGAAATCAATCTTAATTGATAGACGTGTATTTGTTGATACATAAAAAAAATATTTGAGTAAATATATAATCGTATTTTTTATTTAATTACACTTTTTTATTTTCATTTTTTAAACTACCGCCGAAACGCGCACGACCTGTCATGGCGGATGGATGACGTCACAGCCCCGTAAACAAAACACATCTGTTGACAGTTAGCTACTGCAAGTGTGGTTTTTATTGGAATTAATTTAGTTTTTAAATAATAAAATGGATTCTAAGTTCTACAAATATTGTGTGCTGCCTCTGTGTACAAGTACAACAATAAAGACACCCCAAAAATTGTTTGTGTATGTGCCAAAATTTCCAGGAACACGAAAACAGTGGTTTCGACTTGCGAGGACAGAGAAATCACTTAAATTGAAAAATGTATATTTTTGTACAGATCATTTTGATGCAAGTGTTGAATTTTTGTTATTATTCTAAGTTTCAAATTGTTTTTACCCATAGCATAGTCTTTTTCCCAGAAGTTCTGTCCACTCAAATTACTTCAGAATATGTAATGCATTAGGTGAAGTAAATAGTTTTTAAATAGGTATAGGTGTTATAACCTGCAATTTGTCTAAAATCAATAACATTATTTAAATTAAGTAGCTTTAAAGTTAAATGTTTTCTACAGTACATGTATTATTTTAGATCCCTAATGCTATGGAAAATTACACATAATACCATGTAACTGGTACCATACAACGTTAGAAACTGGCCGAAGCTGACTGTTTTTTGTATTCAGGTTTTTATCTATATGAGACATTAATTATTTTCAGAATCTCAACCACAAATTGATAACCCTATGAAAACTGATGCAGCAGTATTAGTATATCAACTATCGGCAAATTTGAGTTATTGCCTTTAATAAATCCATGTTCCATTGTTAAAATAATTCATAAATTTTAATAATTTTAGACCAAATAACACAGTTTATCTAGAAAACAAACCCAATGACAACTAAACGCCAGAATGTTTAGAGGACTGTGACGTCACCATGCTGTGATTGATGGGCATCACATAACCAGCCAAAAACATTGCTTTTTCATTACATTATTAAAAATACAACTTAATTTTATGCAACTTAATATTATGATTTTCGGAGTTTTTATGTATAAAACTATCAGAAAACATAAAATTTGCATTTATTATCAATCAGTGTCTACACTCCAATTGCATGACTTTTAGTATTTCCCATTTGAACTGCATCACAGATGTTTCGCTACACTTGAGGATAGAGATGCTCATCTCGAGTATGCACATACAACTGCCTACCACACCCTTATGACTCATACTCATATGGTTTTAAAATCATTAAATCACAATAAATATTGATGTAGAAATGACACTGCCTGAGGCAGACTGTGAGCTATCCAATTATAAACAGGTGGCTGTACATTTAATTTCATGTTTTGCAAACCAATAAAACTGTTGATCTGCATTACTAATATGAGATGCTGTTTACAGTTTATATAAAAAATCCCACCAATTCCCTTTGAAGCACCATAATCTGAATAAGCTTGAGATCTCCATCACTTATAATGAAAAACCTAAAACTCCTGTCACTAAGCTCCTCAAATCTTCTTCCCTCTCTGTAACTTCAACTGTTTCAATTTAGCAAAACAACAAAATGGGATAAGGTTTGAAAATCTACCTATTGTAGATATAAATTAAAAATTGTACTGAAATAACAACTTTCAGTGTCTAATCCCAATGAATTTTGATTCATATAAACATTGTTTGCCACTGTATAACAATAGGAAGATAAATCAAAGGTATAAGTCAGTTAAATGTATTAACTAATTCTTTATTTACAAATATTCTACAAGTGAAAATCATCAGTTTATATAAAACAAAACAAAAGTTTGTTAAATTTTATACAAAAAGAGAACTCATGCAATTTACCCTAAAGATAATGAATATTTTGTTTACTTTTGGAAATCAAGACAGATTAAATGCCTTCCAATAAATCATGACATCATTAAAAATTGAAGTGGCAGGTCAACGTATAGGAAATGATTTTAACCGAGCGATGAGCTGATGAGAAAGCGGGGTTCGCAAAATGAACACTCTTTTCATGCAATTTATCTAGAATACGCCATTACAATAATCCCAATATTTTACCAGAATAGAACATGGAACTAAAATTAGTAGACACTTCAACAAAAAAAATACAAATGAAGACTAACGGAAAAGAAACGTGGGCATCTGGTAAGTTTTTACGCCAATTGATCGCTCATCGATCACATTATGGTTAAATTGTATGTCGGATTTCATTAGATCATCATAATGGAGTCCAATGGAAAGTTGAATAATAGCCTTACCTATCTATCAATTGATCCTCTGTGCCAGGTAAAGGATGAACAACAAAATGCATTGAAGACATTTCCGCAAGAGGTATTGTCTTATGTTTGTAGGATTACAAAACGCACTGCAACATTTGAGTTCACCAGAACGCTTTTGGGACAAAAGAACACCACTATCTACAATCCACTCTCAACCACCATATTCTCGTGGTTTCTCGTGTTATCGTTTTTCGTTCTCAATTACATGTGAGTCGGTACATGACGAAAAAAGAAAGAAAATATCAACATGGCTTCTACAACTGAAATGTTGGCAGCCATGAAATGCAAATCCATTTCACGAAGACAACTTATCACATTCTAGACTTTTATTTATATCTAAAAATGTATGAATCAACAAATTAATCTTTATACCGTTACGCACTTGTGTGAATTGTGAACACAAAGAGGGAACCAAGCCTTTTTAGTTCTTTTTATGAATCGAACACTCACAACTACGTCAACATTTAAGTGAGAGAGCAAAGCTTAGTGGGATAAAGCCTTGTCGATTCCATTAAAGATAAACTGCTCAAAATAATATCATAGCACGTTTTAATTTTTTAAAAACAAACAACATAGAACAAAATTTTAAGAATATTTACAAAAGTTTAATATGTCAATGATGTTTTAGAAACTAAGTATTTACATATTATTATAAATTAAAAACGGTTATTTATTAAATAATTTTATATCATTAGTAAACATAAAGTATCTTAGGGCCTCATTTAGCGTAGCCTATAAAATTAATGCAATTCATTGTATATGCCATTTTCTCATAATACTAATAAAACGTTTGACATGATTGAATAATTTAAAGAGAAGTGTATTTTGATATTTTTTATAATGGCAAATTTTCAATAATATTTTTATAACCTATGTTCATTCTTATCCTAAAAACATCTGTATCCTTAGACATAACACAAAACAAAATGAAAAAACACTGTCAAAAATGGCGGCCAAGTCAAAGAAGCGGCTGTCTAAAAATGAAAATAAATTATTAAAATTGGATAAATTGGAACTCAGTGATGTAGTTTGTTCAATTTGTCAGTCTATTCTCGTCGAACCCGTTACTTTGCCATGCTATCACGATTTTTGTCAACGCTGTTTTTCTAGTAGCATCGAAAATAACGCTTTGTGTTGCCCATTATGTCGATTGAGAATTGGTTCTTGGCTTAGAAAAACATCAAAACAAAAATGTTTAGTGAATATTGAGCTTTGGAAATTTATCAAGAACCGATTTACACAAGAAATAGAAAAGAAATCAAGGGGAGAAGACCTAGATTTGTCTCCAGGTAATCACGTATATATAGAAGTTTTTCAGGGGGGTTTTGGGATAAGCTGTTCTAAATTTACTAGTAGGTATGTCATACAAATTTATTAAGAGAATAAAATTTACTAATACTTTATATGATTCTTATATTTTTAGTCGCTACTGAGTTTGCACTGTTATTGCTCATGGTTGTAATGCATACCAATGTTTACAAACAACTTATATGACTTTACCACATTATTATAATTGTATTACAAACGTATAAAATGTATTTTTTATTTGGGTACAAAGACAAACCATTCTTAATTAAGTGACATAATTTTATAATCAAGATTATGATGACACCATTGTGTCAGCTTAGCAGAGGTTGTATATGCCTACAGTCGTTTTATAGTTGGTCTTGCAACACTTTTGCCATAAGTAACACACAGATTTTCTTTATCCTCTTTGCAGTATAGTCAGCTGTATGTAGTGTCCAGTTGGTTGGACCCCGTGGTTAGTAAAACTGATCACTGCACCATGGGTTATGGATTTGATTCCCACCCAGGAAAAATATTTTTTTGATGAACACAAGTGTTTTGTTCTGTGTCTGAGTGAACAGAAGCTCTGCCTACCTTGGAGTTAGATGACTGTGTGCAGATGTCCAAAAATCTTCATTTATTATTATTTATATTTTGATAATTAGTTTATTCAAAATATCATTGACTGCCTTATATGTTTAGTAGTTGCAAAGGCAACCTCTGAGCTAGAGGTCTTAAGTTTGATTCCTGGATTGTTTAAGTAATTTTGGGGTTTTCTAACTTGAAATTTCAGTAGTAACATCACCTGGAGAATTGTGTCCTGTGTATGATTGTAGAATTGCCCCCTATTCCATGATGGGATGTATAACATGATTGGTGAAACATGGGAATATTAAACTCCTCAACCTACCCCTTTGGGGAAATACAGTTATGGTCTTATGCTGTATTTTATTAATTAGTTAAATATAAGTTTTTGATATGTTAATTAAAATTGTCAAATTATTTTTATAGTATCCATCTACTTAATGATTTCATACTGTATAAATGTTGTTTTCAGAAACACCACTGCCACGTTTAAGCCTGCCAGGTGAAATTAGATCTGAATATGAAGCTGAGATCAAAAGGTTGAGGGAGGAGAGGTTACACCTTGAACATAAGCATTTACAGGAAACTGAAAATTTGATTAAGTAAGTTGAAAAAGATTTTATTAGAGATTGATATAAGGTTTGATTGAGTCAGTGAAAATGATAAACACTGTAGAACAGCAATTACCATCTATTAAGATAGAGAAGTTTGGCATTCATTGCTGTCAGCCTTCCCTGTATGGGACCTGCTGTGATGATATAATATTTAAAGTTAATGAAACTGAACCATCTATATCCACTAGAGCCTTTTAGGATATCTCTATTAAAATTGCACTTTTGGTCTAAAAAGTGCTTTTGGTCTGCATATTTCAACTATACCATTGTTGTATTCCTCTCAAATTCATTTCGGCCTCTCTCACTAGCAGGTCCTAGTTTAAATTCTAAGGTGTCACCTTTTTCTTTCCAACTTTATGTGCATTTTTAACAGTTCTCCATCAATTAATTTTAAGAGTTTTCTGTTATGTTTTTCTAAGGCATACTAAATTTACTAACCCACTGTAACTAACAGGGTATAGCCATACCTATCTCATTCTGAGAGGAGACCCATGCCTTACTATGGAATGATGAAGAGGTTGAGGGTGATAAAGATTATTTTCTTAACATTCCCACATTATCTATGTATGCATCCTTGTATATAGTTATTATATTTGTCACACCACATTTCTCCTTGATACTATAATCATAAGATTGTAAATTTGAGGTTTCTGTTATGAACAGGTGTGTTTAATAGATGACATGTGATAATTAATATTGAATACTTAAGTATGTGCCTGTGCTGTTATGTTTCTGTGCACTGTTCCAGGAAACTTCAACACGAGGAGGAAGAGGCACATAAGCAATATACAGAACGTCTCCAGCAGGATGAAATGTTAGCTATGAAAATTCAACGGGAGTCTATCGACAGTGATTCATTGGAAACACCAAAACAGCAAAGTATACCAACTTCTACAGTCAAACATAAAATGAAGGCAACTAAAATAGACAGCTATCTGTGTAAAACACGAAACCTTATTAATGAGTGAGTGTGATATATTATTTTGGAAGTATTTAATTTACAGTAAAAAAGCACAGCACACAGGCAGTTGGCACAACTTAGGCTGAGGGGTCACTGTGACCTATGCAACTTGCAACATTAGAAGACATAGCATCACTACCTGCTTTGAATGAATATTTTACCACTATGTTTGAACAGCTCCACATTGAAGTGTTCTGAAAACATCAGAAACAGCAGCTAATTGGGCATCTGCATATTGAACTTAGTTTCTTGGCACACTAGTAGTGTGAGTGTTATTAAGCTTATGCTGTTCAGTCAATTGGATGAGTTATTACTAAATTATGACAAGCTGCTAGTTTATGAGATAAACTGAGGCAAAGGGTTAAATCATTACCTGCCTTTTTATTCTGGAGTCTGTTGTGCGATAAACTTATTAACTTCTATTTCTTACTATAATAAAGTAAAAAATCTGTCAGCTATTATGAAAACATATAGTACATGATTAACATATTTGCCCCAATCTATTTCTTGAGCCTTGAATAATTACTTGGGGCTTGAGTAATTATTTTTTTTATTTGTGCTTTTAAGGAGCTCACATGTGACGAACGAAAACTCCACCGGTTTAGACAACTCGACTACTACCTCGAAAGTATCCTCAATTAAACCTAACAATAGACATTCACCGGAAATCACTCCTACATATGGAAAATTACTCAAAAATTTTCTAGACAAGAAAAATAAAAGTGGAACGGGAGCTTGGAATAAAGAAAATGGCAAAATAACTAATACCAAAGTAAGTGCACCCTTTTATGTAGTGAATTTCTAAAACATTGCCTAATTAATTAGTACTCAGTATAATATATTAAGAACATCATCATCATCAGCCTGTGTTAGTCCACTGCTGGTTTTAAGCTTTCCATAATGACTATTCTGGGTTTGTGGGTTGGGATCATAACACCGCCTCTTGCACCATCTATGCTGTTGGCCAACGGCAATGTTAAAAACACCTTTATGTAATTAAATAATATCACATTAATTGCATGATAATTTAAAAATAATTTGTGAAACTGGCTACTATTGGCTTGGAATCTATGTAACACAATCATTTTTTAATGATGCCAATGTTTCTAAGCTTACAATGTATTTCAGTCTGAAGTTGTAGGAGCTAGTTATAAGGATACAAGCACCACTGAAGATAGAAATTTAGTGAAAACAAAAAATGTTATACAGTCACTAGTAGTTTCTCTTCCACTGCCATGTTCTGGCATTCTTCATCAGAAAATAAATGAGCCAGATAACAGAAATTTGGAAACTGGCAGTGTGGACTCGATGAGGCAAGAGTTGTGTTACTTCAAGCCAATAGAAGGGTCATCCCCTACAAGGTAATTCAAACCAGTATTTATCTCTGGAAATCACATCAATGTAAACTTAAATTTACAACACACATTGTATAATTAACTGAAATATAATCAACTATCAAAACTCTCTGAACAGTTCAAGCTACACTTTGTGTACTAAACACCAATGAAGAGTTCCTTAAAAACTTCAGAACTTAGCACTTTAACAAATCATTTCCATATTGTTAAAATTCTGTTAACTGCTTCAAGTTTATATGTATTGCATTGTATGTTTAGTAGACTACTAATTGAAAAAAATTACCAATTACTAATTTGATGAATTTTTTTTTTGTGTTTCTTCAGTTTTAATATTGCTAAAACGCTACCCTTGAGGGTGCCAGGGGTGAGGGTGGATAAGGAAAAGAAAAATGCAAAAGACGAGGCGCCACCTAGTCGCGCTCAGTATATAGAAGGTTTATGTCAACTCCGCAACTTGTCTCTCGCCCAAAAACTGCCCTCAGCATTTGTTATAGCTCTAAGCATATTAAGGGCAAATAATGTAAGTACATGTATAGTACTAAACAATTATAAAATTCGGTTATTATTTGTTTCATTTATATAACTGCTTTCTAATTAAATTCAAATTAGAATCTGTTCAAAGTAAATTTGTTTATCTTCTTATACACTTGATTTCAGGACAATTCGGTAAAATGTGTTACTAGATCGAAAATAAAAAAACTTAGTCCCGTGATGACGACACCGCCGAGAAAGAAGAGTAGCTGCAATAGAAATAAACAGACTATTAGGATTGAAGGCTTCAATGGTTTAAACTCTGGAACAACCTTGCGCCGCACCAGGTCAATGGGTAGCATATCGAAAAATGAGAACGAGGTAACGCCTAAGAAAAAATTAAATAATCGTAAAGTTTCCTCTGAACGAAAGCCATATTTAAGAAGTGATTCCAAAAAGCTCAATGCCAAAAAGGAGATCTGTGGTTCACCTATATTAGAAGAATCAATTAACAATAATAAGGTAAATTTAGTTGTAAAAAATTTGTCTAGTCCACTGGATAATTGTGATGTTAAGAATATATTGCGAGAACAGCTTAGAATCGAGAAGATGATTGAACAAGAGAAGAGTGACTTTGAACTAGCACAGAAAGTGGAGGCGGAATGGAATGGGCGCAGGCAGCTTCGGCGGGCCGCGGCCAAGCGGCAGGTCACACTGAATTATGCTCTTCGACCCGCAAAAAAACTAAAAGTTTAGTGATTCTCTCTTTATTCTGAGTTCATACTGAATAAAATTATAGTGACTGATATTTCAAGAAACCTACTTAATACACATATTGTGGAAATGAAAATTTAACTAATATCCAGGTTATTGATCATAAATTTTGCTTGAAAAATTAAATGGATGCATACATACAAAAATTTAATTGCACTTGTATCATTTGTACTTTAGGCCAAATAACAAAATTGTTGAAAAAAATGTATGTAAAAAGTAGCATTTAATATTTTACATTGGTTGTGTTATTGAAATTGACCAGGCAACATAGAGTATTACTTAAACTATTCTTAATTAACCTTTTGTCACTTGACAGGGGAGAGAAGGAAGGCCATTCTGAAATTTTCTTTTTAAAAATTAGTCTTAGTCTCTAGTCATTGTGAAACTAAATGGATCAAAAGTTAATTAAACAGTGTGTCAATACTTTGAGGAAAATGAATAATTATTATCACACTTAAATCCAATATCTTTATAAAAATAGGTCCTTTCGTCCGATTTAAGCAGTTTTTTACACTCCATAAACAGTGAAAAATAGTGTTGTCTATTATAAATTTTGAATGCCTTTTTAATGGAAATACAACCAAAGGCGTGGGTCGCACTGGGTATAATACAAATAACTTATGTCTGAAAGTAATTTCGGTTTTGGCTAATTTTAGCCACAAATCCAAGTTTCGGATGTAACTGGTAATCGGGTTTCAGACAGACACTGTCAGTAACTATACCTGGTAAGTTCTACACAATTTTTTGTCAAGTTAACCAAACTACTGTAGCAGATCCTTCTGTCATTGCGTCAAGTCGAACTTATTTGTCGATTGAATCAGGCAAACTTACATATCTGCAGAGACTATCCAGTTTACATCACCGAATGTACCTCCATAGGTAGGATATAATTAGACACTATTTTAATCAGAGCCAGTAAAACTACTTACTAACGCCCTCAAGACAACCAAACATGTGATAGCAATTAGTTTGATAAATTTGACAGTTGGTTGTAGAAAGAGAAAAAGGAAGCATTCAAAATTTACAGTTCCAGTGGAATGTGGTTTTACGTTTTTACAGGTTAAGTAACTTAACTGTATCCCATGCTTTCCCCTTGACCTACGTTTTTTACATTTTACATAATTATGTGAATTTCTCTGCATCCAGATTTGTTGTCTCCATGCAATGTTCACAGGAAATATGATTGGTATAAAGTGGTATTATAATTTGGCTTATTTTAGAGGATCCTTTACACTTTTGGGTGATTTCTAATTGTTATTGGAGATAGATAGACAGACATTGTCCACCGATGGCCAGGTTGTCTTCCCACTGTACTGACTTGCAAGTTTATTGACCTCAACTAACTATAGATTAAAGCAGATTTACCTCACCGATTACGTTTAAGGTTAGATTTAACACAAACAGCTGTTCTTTTAAAAAGGAAACAATATACTCGAATAAAGCTCGTCCAGCACTGATATGTATGTATATGTAGTTAGCTCACACGTGTCTTAGTACTGTCATATATTAATTAAAGAAAAAGGATTAAATTGTCTCTAGAAATAATGATAAAGTATAAAATTTTGTGTCAGGCATCCATTCTATAAATAAATAATATATGAGCGAGTTCAATAAAACTTTTTACTTTCTTTTATTGGTTTTAAAGTGGATAAAGATATTTCTGTGTCCATACCACATGTTATGATTTCACTCTCGGTATATATCAAACAAAATAAATCCCTCCCCTGGTTTGGACCTAGTATTTCAGCAAAATAAAAACGGAAACTATTGGACAGTAATCATCAGCAAAATGAAGCACAGAATTTACGTATTCAAGGTAAATTCTGGACTGTGCAGGAGGTTTAAGAAATATTGGAATTATTTCAAGTGGATATTATGGTGCAATTATACTTCTTCGTGACTTCGATGTAATCCCTATATTGTTACGGTTTATTCCCAAGACTGGATAAGCAAAACCTCGTCGTACTAGAATATTACATCCATTTATCTAGTACTAAGCATAGTAGTCTGCAGTGAGAAATACTTCAACAGTATTTTTTGAGATTACCGTTGGAGTCTTTTGAGGCTTTGCCTCAGTAGGCATTCCAGGCCTATAAGGGTTAGCATGCGATTCCTGACCTGATATTGAATTTCAGTTACATTTGTACATTATTAATTGCTTGTAAATTGAGATTATTTGTTCACCTTGGAGCCCACTAGACATACCTGTATCTAGGTAGTCGGTATTCTAAAATAAGCTAAGGAAATGAAAAATTTTAAATCCATACCGTATCATACTGTCTTTAATATTTCATTTAAAATAAAGTTTCATGATGTAGTGTCTTCTGTAGATGCATAAAAATAATACTCATGTTCAGGCATCACATTATAATTAATTTCAGTTTCAATGTATCCAATGCATATCACTTCAGAGAGGACTTTTAGTGGGAGTTTCGATTCAATGTAATCATTAACTGATCTAAAAAACCCATTGTATTTGAACGTTCTTTACGTGCTTAGATAAATATTTAATATTGGCTGGTAGGAGCTTTCATATGTGCTCACGCTTGACTTATTCTCTTCTAAGTATATCCAAGAATACGTCAAATAACCGAAAAGTATTTGTGGATTTAAATTAGTTCTTATTTTCTTAAAATGTAAGTATCATGAAATAGCGCCATTACGTGTGTAACTCTTTTTTATGTTCAAGAGATGTGTACTTGTATTAGTTTGGAGTTACTAATTACTATGCCCGTTATGCAAGCGAAATTGAGTTTCAATTCATTGCGGAGTGTCTCCGTCCGTAGTCCTTGAACCATTATGTATAGGCTCAATGGCATTTTGATGATATTATCTTACAATAAAAAAAAAATCCTGGTGGGTTGACAGGTTTGGAAGTTTTGTATTTGGAAGAATGGTAAGCAAATAAATGGTTGTTATCTCCTACAATCTTATGAGTATATTATGTACGACGTGATTTATAAATTAAACTGTTAGTATGGGATTATTTTTGTACATGCTTGCTGTGATATGCCATAAGTGTTAAATTATTAGTACAATGTTTGTTTAACTTCATTTGGCACTTGTGGCAAAAAAATTAAGATTTTGTGATTACTTTCTTTAATTAAAAAACATTCGTGTGTAAATATAGTTTATTCAAGAAACTCTGTGTTATTACTTACAAAGTTAACATTTGGTTTTTAGTTTGTTTTTGGTTAGCTGCACCAAGTCATTTCAACCCTGATATCAAAAAAAATTATAAGATTCGTAAGCAAAAAAAACACTTACAAAAGTTCATAGGTGTCCAATTAACTGGCGATGAAATTCATGCTACATACTCCAATCCTTAAGCATGAAGACAAAACTACTTTGGCATGGAAGTTATCATTTTGTCCAAATTTACTTTGATAAAGTTAAATTTATTTTGATAATGGCTAATATTGATAAAGTTTTAAGAAATGATTTGATAACAATTTCAAGGAAAAATATATGTGGCATATATTGGTCACTACGGCCCATTCTTTTACTTGTTCCAGTGATATTATTATCAGAATTTTACATCCTTACAACTTTGTATGATATTAAGTTTTAATATTTTACCTTTAGACCAATGTTGCATTTAAGTTTAAATTTTGGGGACATATTCATTCATTCAGCTAAATCGTTTTGCAAAGTGTGCAGTTGCATTTACACAAAAAGGTGCAGCATAATACTCTTTGTCAATTAAGTTATTGTTCACAACTTGACTCTGACCGTATAGAGAATTGAATTGCGCAAACTTTGTGTTGCCCTAAAACTCAAATGTACAAAAGTTGTTGTTTTATTGTTTATGGTTTACTTACTGTATCAATATTATTATTCAGGGAGATGTGTTCATGAGTACTTGCATAACTAGCCAATGATTCCCCTATATAAATTTGTAATTGTAAAAATAATAGTAGCCTATCAAGCTATGAACTGCATCTCAACATTTGATAAGGCTATCCTTTGATAGGTGCAAGTGTGACTACTACTTCTGTTCTAAATGACTGTTATTGTGAACTGAAACCCATATATTATGCACAGTAGAACAGTTGTAAAGTATACTCATAAATCCTATTAATTTTAGTGAAATACGGGAAAGATTTTTTTTGTGTTTATTAATTATTATCTCCAGCATTTATATCCACTAGTGCATAGAGGATGACTGCTAACACCAATCTCTCCTGTTCCTGTAAAACAAAATCTATTTACCTTCCTATATTAATAAAATTGATTTGAATTAACTTTATTGTTATAATTGCCTAGAGGATTTAATATGAAACCCTTTTTATCACGAACAAAGGTGTCAACAAAACTTGGAATGCTTTTTTTAATTTTTTTAGCAGCAACACTTGTGTGCCAGGCATATACACAATAAAACGGTATTAATAATCACAAATATTATGTTACCTAGCAACTTCATGAAGAAAACTTTCCTTGTGTGCAGTTGTCGCCAACATGTTCCCCGTGTTTCACCTCGGCAACCTCTAGAATTTTAGGGTTTTATAAATTAATCATTATTCTTTTTAAGTAAAAAATTCTGTATTAGTAGTTCAAACAGTATAAAAACAATTTTTTCAATTATCCTATGTTCATTAATTGCCACATCCTTTTTTTCCACAAAAAAACATCTCAGACCATACCATAACATCATAACTCACTCACCACATTGATGTTGCTTCTCAGATGGACACAGAACTTCTTGCATGTACATTGCACTCTCGGGGGACGCTTGCCGAAGTCATGTCTTCTACGACTCACATACAGACACCAAGGCACCTCAGCTTATTTCCACTTTGCATTGCATTTTGCAGCTTCATACACCATCAAAAATACACACTCATACCCAATTCTCTAATTATTGAATTGAGAGGAACAATTTGAAAACATTATTAGAAAATCTCACTTTTGTATAGTACTTGTTTCTTTAAAAAATCACATTATAATAAGGTGACATGTTTTTTGACACAAGTAGGTATTAAAATGAATAATGAGCTTCATATATATACAAACCAGAATCATTCTTCAATTGAACATGTGTGTAACAAACAAACTCATCTAAATTGAAACATCCATCTCAGAATACATACACTTTATTTATCTTAACATCTCTCATCACACCACAACACATTGTAACACACAAAGCATTAGTCAGCTTACAACTATGTGCAACTTCTTGCCTCTATAATATTCATGTGAATAATGAGAAAATGATTATTCTATCATTACAATATTTAAATCTGCAAAAAGAACTATTGACAAGTTAAGTTCAAAGTTATTTAGCCTATAGTACACTAATCCACACAAACATCTCTGCTACCATCAACAGGTCTCACCTCATGTTTGGGGCTTATTGTTATTCCATCCACTCCCCGATCCGGAGGGGCCCCCTCCGCCACCACCACTCCAATTTCCTTGACCTCCTCCTGACCAATTCCCTTGATTCCAGTTGCCTCCCTTACCATTATTCCAAATTGGATTGCCTCCCTGGTTCCATGCAGGTGGATGTCCATTTTGTCCCCAATTAGGATTACCATTCCAGTTTTTACCTGCATTGCCTTGTGGAGGTCCACCTTGCCAGTTATTGGGACCTGAATTTCCTGGTCCTCCTAAAAACCCGCCCCATCCAGCCTGGTTAAGGGCTGCTGCAATCAGACTGATCGGTAAATTAAAGTTAGGCGGTGGTCCTCCATTAGGGTTAATTCCTAAATTCTGCATGTTAAGAGAATCTATATTACTGTTGCCTCCGTTGCTGTTGGAGCCACCAGACGGACCTGAACGGTTCCCCTCCCAGTTGTTGGAATTATAAGAGTCATCCTTCCAATTGGGATTAGACTTGCTTTTTATTTTGGGTGCAGCACTAGACACTGATACAGACGCTCCTTTGATGACATGATCTTCTCCACACAAGCTCTGAGCTACTTCTGGGTCTAAGAAAGTGACAAAACCAAATGCTCTGAATGGGCGCGGCACAAAAACATCCGTTACTTCACCAAACTTTGAAAAATATTCTCTGAGGTCGTCCGCTGTCATATCTTCAGTGCATCGACCAACGAATACTTTGCACGGCATTTGAGGCACCACCCCCTCCTTGGAGTTCGGAATGCGCACGTCCACCCAGCGGCCGTCGATGTTATGTCTTTGCGCGAGCGCTCGCATCTGTGACGTATAAGTCGCGAACCGTATGAAGCCGAATCCTTTGAAAGAGCCATTCTTGTCCCGTTTCAGTTGCACCATCACCACTTCGCCAAACTGCTCGAAATACTGCTTTATGGATTCTTCTGTAGACTTCCACGGCAAACCGAGACATATCAAATCTGAGCACGTAAGCTTCTTCTCTAACCGCTTTGTTTTTGCAGCTTAATTTTCTGGGGAAACATCCTCCATCTTACGTTTGTTTTCTTTGGGGAAAACGCAAATGTACAAATTTTTACCCCATCCCGCTTCATTTGGCGGATGGAGCTTGCCATCGCTGAGGCGAATTCCTCTAATGCTTTTGCTATCAGGATGACGGTATTTGAGGCCGCATGCTCCGGGAAATTGAGCTACTAAAGTCGACAGCAACAGTGTCCCATCCATTTCGAAAGGAATTTCAACGGCATTGTTTTCGTCTTCATCCTCACTCACTCTTATGTATTCAAATAAATCTTCATTGTACTCATCACTTTTGCAATTCATTTTAAAGTGAATCAATACTTAAAAAACACAACAAAGTCATGAAATCTATTAACTACTTCAAAAAAAATATTCTATCAAGACAAAATGGATGTCCAGTGTCCACCGTAGTGACGCAGTTACAATACTACCAACTGATACTTACTAATTTTATCTACACAGCCAACACCACAAAAACTTATTTTTTCTTTCTTTTGGCAGATATATAATTAGGGCAAAATGAATAATATTATTTGATATAATTTCAACCATCTTGTACTGGACGTAACGAGTAGTTGCTTTATAAATTAAACATTACTGAACATTACCAAATCAAAATTATTATTGCCGGCAAGTTACACTTACTCTGTAATAATTACTCTAAATTATTATGATTTAGTTATATGTATTTAAAGGTATAAATGATCCATCTTTTTAATATCATAAGATATTAGTTACCAAGAGTAATCTTATGGTTTGTAACTAGATAGTACTCTTTTACATTAGACGCAGTTTACATATGTGTTCTTGAGTACATCAATTACTAAAAAATAAAATAAGTATTATGTTACAATTTGAAATGGCTAGCGTTACTGATAATAAATTTATATTTCCATCTCCTAAAGGGATTATTACAGACCATAAAGGTTCAATCGGAACATTTCATCCTTTTAGGAACTTTAGGGTTCAACGCCCTTTACCTTATTATTTTTTGCTTAATTTTATTATATTTTTTTTAAATTTAAGGATAATGTACCCGATGTACTATATATTATTTATGAAGGTAACAATGTCCATACCATAACAGAACCAGAGTTCTTGTATATTTAAAATAAGAAAAATTTCTATTTTCTCTGAAATATGTTTATGTAAGATTTAGAAATAATGAACTTATGAAAGCGACGTTCTAACAATCAAATATTATAATTGTTATTTTTTATTTTTAAGTTTCAAATAAGTATAAATCAGTTTAAATATTATGTATAACCTGCGATTTTATACCTACATTTATAATAGTAACTTAATTGATTTTTATGGTGTATTTAATATACCTTCTTGTTTCTGATCAGTTGCGTAGCTAAATTATATTCAAAGCAGTAGAGGAAAGTGACCAAATATGGAATAATTTCCGGAAACGGAAACTTACACACGCAAAAAAGTGTTTGTTTCTATCTTTCTATCCCCATCCACGCTTACAAGCTGTAACACAACAATCGAGCAAGCCCTCTCGTCGTTGTCAGTGTTTTGTTTTATCGCTGCCACATAACTTTCTAAAGTATGTAAAAAGTACGTAATTTCATACGAATAGTGCACACAATATTGTTTTTATAACTTTTAGAGATAGTTTAGATGTTCTTTTGTAGGTTTTAGCAGTATTTCATTGTATTACTTTCTTAAATATACAAATATGAAATTCAGTTTGAAGTCGTTGGAAAATCCAAATATGAACAGATTATAGTATACAATTATGGACTATTCCATAATTGGTTCTACAAGAATGATGTCATAGAAAAAAGCAACAAAAAAAGAAGAAAAAGAAAACAAATTGGCAAAGAACAAGAATCACAAACAGAACGAAAAGTAATCAAAAGGAAAAAAAGGCAAATAAAATTATTAAGTCTAAGTCAGATTCAGATGATGAGGAGATGGTGTTGTTTGATACAGTCAGTGAGCCCGATGCCTTGATAGGAAATATAGCTCCAGACTCTGAAGATTCGGAGTGTATTTTTTGTGGCATGCTGTTTTTCAATGATACTCATGGGGAAACGTGGATCAAGTGTCTCATGTGTGGGCTCTGGGCATATAATGATTGCACTGGACCAGAGTCTGACAACTGGATTTGTGATTTTTGCAAATAATTTGTGTTCCTTTTTATGTTGTACCAAAGTTTTCAGTCTCATTTAAGTTAAGGTTGATTTTTGATGGTGTTTAAAGTATTCCATATTTGAGGTACCTATTCCACATTTAGGTATCTTTATCATTATTTAGTTTTTAAACAAATTGTTATTTAAAAGTAATCAATATAACCAAAACGTGTGACAAAATAAAGAGCAAATATATGTTAACAATTACTACAAAAAGTTTCTTATTTATAACGTTTGTGCAAATTATGCATGGAAAACAAAACGGTATTCCATATTTGGACTTTTTCTCCCTAGTGATTAAATAGTACATTAAAAAATTACATAGCAATAGAAGCCAAATGGTCCAAAGGAGTAAATAAACTATAAAATATTAATATATATATTAATATATATTGCGATTTGCTGGGCCAGTATGAGATTTGTAAACATGGATTTGTAAACATGGATGATAGAAAAAGTATCACCTTTTGTTAGATGTGGGGATGCTGTAAAATGGAATTATCATTAAAATTGAATAAACAGAATGTAAGATACCAGCCTAACGCCTGGTACGGACACATCCCGTCACTTGTTCACCTTGAATCTTGACTTTTACCATTTTGTCCGCTATATTTAGGCATCAAGCCATTGAATAAATAATTATAAAATACATATGCAATGAATTTGTCTTTCGTAACGCCATGATAATATCGATTAATATTTTAAATCAATTAGTACACGAGCTAATGTTTGATACCGGTACTATTCATATACAGCGGAAATTAATTTGCAAGTACACAGTATATTTACTTAGCAATATTTAAAATATGTAATACTCGCAACAAATAACATTAAAAAAAACTTAAATAGGATGTGTATACTATCATACTGATATGTACTACATATAGGTTAATTCGTATTTAAAATGTTGTATTTTGTTTTTTTTAAAAGAGCGAAATGTCACAATGAACTTTCGATCTCGTTTGAAATCCGGAGCTGCGACGAACCTTCGGTAGTAAACTACTTGTAAATTACTTCCCGCCGAGTGCTACTGCTATTGCTATTTTTTATGGGAAGATGTTACTCGTGTCTGCTCCTGCGTTAAAGTACGCACTTGTAGTAATAAGTAACGGAATCTCTGTCGGCAGACAGTTATGTTATGAGTGTCATTAATGGCGCACGTATGAAGAGAATGATGAATGTAGAAGAAGCGTGTCAAGTTTGTAATGATATTAATACTTGACACTTGATGTTCTCTGCCTACACGTAACGGCCAGCGTGGCAGTTTTAGGACCCCTGGAATAGGAGGTGAACCTAATACCATACACTAGCGCGCTTTCAAACTCCAAGCTAATACTAATAATTTTAATATTGAAAAATTCCCATTGCATCTGCAATTAAATTGAATCATGTGGTGCAGGAAGCGTGTGTTTGTTATTTTGTTGAGAAGGTCAAAGAGCAGTTATGCAACATTTCTCTTTTTATTTTGAACAAAGACAGTGCAGCGGGTCCCCTTCACCGACGCGGGCGGGGCCGCCGCGCGCTGAACGACTACAGGAAGCCGGTCCAAGGCGAGCGCACTGCCGCAATGCCTGAATAGTTACTTGCATTCCCATGTACACCGGTAGCTATTGTCTCCTAGCAACACATTGTCAAG
>DWED01000026.1:0-18861 GCA_018245795.1 Protelbella ruficauda | reverse complement strand
GTCTTAACTCGTCTCATTCTGAGAAGAGACCCGTGTCCAACAGTAGAATGATAAAATCGTTGATAATCTGTTAATTGTAAGAAAAACGCAAGGAGCACGTAAATATCGATGAAAAATTCTATGTAATCGACAAGTAATATAGAGAACGGTAGACAAGTAAATCACTCTAAAGACGAAGGCTTAAAGGAGTGGCAATATACACATACTGTTGATTAAGCGTAAGAAAATCTAAAATGAAACTTATGGTTACTCAAACGAATTAGATATTAAACATACTTAACTAATGAAGGAAAAGTAAACTAACAAGGTTAAGCAGAATAAAAACGAGGCATTAAATTGTACCTTTAGACTTGGCAACACAGAACTCTTCATCCTCAACAATAGTTTCCAAGGGCCCAGCGTTCGCGTATCTATCCACTGTGCTTTGAATAGCTTGCAGACGAGTCTGTTAAAAAAAATACTTAGTTAACACCTTGTCAATATTCAAAGAGCAGACTATTAAGAGTTCTGCTTTCAAGTAATAACATATTTAACATTTAGGGCGACTTAAAAATTAATTTTCTCGAATTCTATATTTAAAATTCGTCTATAGTAATCTTACTAATAGAGTCATAAATTCGTTCATAAATTTAAAAGATTTCGTTGGCAGTCACAGCCGACATGTGAGCTGACGACTTCGATATATTTTGTCCAGCGAGAACACAAAATACCTAATTACTAAAGGACATATTAATAACCTAATGGTAAACATTTAACATAGATACACTTGCCTGATACTCGTTGACAATAATCAAAATTTCTTGCAAGCCTTGCAGATGTAGCAATACACGCAGTGTAGTGAAATCTAACTCGATCAGTTGCTCCACTGAGCCATAGTGACTTCGGAACTCGGGACATTTTTTATCAACCTGCAACATAAACTCATTAAATTAATTAATATTTGGTTAGAGTAACAAAAACAATTAAATACCTACTTAAAATGTTATTTCGTTACTTATGTATGCCTTAAAAAATTTCAAGCAAATTAGTTGAAAACAATTCTATTCAAACATACAACACCAAACAAGCCTATAAAAACATAATGTAACGAACATACTTACATTACTATAAGTAACTTTGAACAGATACTCCTTATTAACATCATCCCTCTCAACACTATCACTGCCAGATTCAACGACTGTGTCGCTTCCAATTTCCAGTGCAGAACTTCCATTCCCAACATCGGGTGTTTCAATCATGTCTATAACTTTATGCCCGTCTCTATGATGCTGCATACTGACAGATCCCAAGCGGACGGTCGCTTCGAGTGTGAATGTCTTCTGAGTAGCAGTCAGCTCGAGGAGATTGAGAGAGAACACAAGGAATTTCGCATAGTCTTTCTCCGGATCCACAGGCTTGCGATTTACGCTCAG
This sequence comes from Protelbella ruficauda, assembly GCA_018245795.1. Lineage (NCBI taxonomy): Eukaryota > Metazoa > Arthropoda > Insecta > Lepidoptera > Hesperiidae > Protelbella > Protelbella ruficauda. The sequence goes on along the minus strand of DWED01000026.1, from coordinate 17,449 downwards.
AACTAACTCTGTAAAAAATAAAATGTCATAATAATTTGTTCATCATAGTGAGGATAGTTTACATTTTATTCTTTTATATATAATATATTATCTTCAAATAAACTTTAATTAAAAATTAACCGTTAAATATGCTATGAAATTTGCACAACCACCGTACAATTAAATAAAAAAAAACTTATCTAGGAAAATGCGTGGCGTACCATTGGAGAGGCCTATGTCCAGCAGTGGACAAGAGTAGGCTGATGATGATGATGTAGGAAAATGTTTCCAAGAATACCAAAATATATATTTCAAATATTACACAGGTTTTTTAAGTACCCAAATTTTTATTTTAGTCTGCTAAATGTCAGGAACTATTGCGTTTATACCGATGCAGCCAATACAAGGTGCCCTTGGTTATCAACATCAGAAGTCAGCGCTTCTAGTATTGCACTATTTCTTAAAGAATGTTATAACCCCAAAAGGTCCAGGTTTGGGTCCGAATTATTTTCTGATTTTCTAGTTAACTGGTGTTATATTTTATATACAGCATCAGCCTGTCTCAGTCCACCGTCCACCGGACATAGGCCTCCCCTAATGAGCGCCATCGCCGTTATTTATATAAAACAGTTTAACTTAATGTAGTTTTGTAACTATTTTTATTGTACAATACCTTTCATAATAAAGAATGCCTCAACTTCAGTGAGCTGCACCGTTTGTTCTTCGTCTTTCCGTTGCTTGGATCTGGCCGTGTCTCGCTTTTGTTTCTCCGCGGGGTCCAAATACTTGAGTAGAGATAAGCTGGATGCCTTCGATTCACTGGCCTGTAAAATTTATGATTCATAAATATAACTGAAATAGGTTAGCTCGGCACACTATGGCCTTAACCCTTGTCATTCTGCGAGGAGACTCGTATCTAACAATGGAATATTAAAAGAGTTGATGACGATAATGGTGAAGTATAAGTAGGTCAAGTAGTAGGTATCAATAGAAGATACGACAGGCTCGACACTCTTTGGTAGAACTTCTGTCATGTAGACAGGCAGCGTATGTTACAATCAGTTTTTGGATGACAGAGCGATGTTGTCAAGCTTAATGAACACTTAAGATACCTTGGTCTATATGGGTTAAATAGTCTCCAGCAGATATTTTTACCAGTGTCCCCGATCGCTATTAACCCATAATGAAACGGAACGGTTGTTATTATTTTATTCACCAAGTCATCCCCAATAGAATAATTTTGTTTTCAATCGAATGTCCTACCTACGATCGACCTTTACCTTCTGTAGGAATCTGACAGTTGAATTATTTCAGACACAAAACAAGTTTACAGTAAAAAAATATTTCAATTATAAATTATCGATCACTGTCAAAACAATTTACATATTAGTACTATTCATTTAAACACATTTATCTACACTAAACAAATTCTTAAATATTACATACATGAACAATACGTGTTTGTCATGCTGAACACATTTTTTTATAAAACTACAAGAATTATTTCATTACGATATCTACATACATATATTTACTATAAATTACGTTAAATACATTATTCATTTTAATACTATCACGGTGATCTCTACTAGTTACCGCGTCAATCGTGTCTTGAAGCACAACTTGTATATCGATAAGCCGACCGGTCATCATATACGCAAATTTGTAGCAATATATCTTCGAATAAAACAAATACAGAAAATGAGAAAAAATAGAATAGTCAAATAAACAAGAAAAAAAGAAAAAGTATTTTAAACAAATGGTAGTCACTAAGGAACGGTACTGATAGCCCCAGTGGTTCAGAATTTAGACTACCACCACAGGGGTTCTGGGCAGATATCCTGACATGCAACTCTTTAGAAAAATTAAGTACATTTCAAGAATAAAATCACTTGCTATAAAGTGAAGAATGTAAATAATGCATTGTGACTAAACCTAGGGATATTTGGCACTCCGTACTCTCTGCCTACGCCGTAAGGGACCTGTCGTGAAGATATGTATGTAAGTATGTGACTAAACCTTTACTTCTTTAAAGGTTTCCATAATGTTCTGTAAGGGGTGTGAAATCTGTCAACTTGCACTTGGCCAATGTGGTAGTCCATGGCCTTAATACATTTTGAAGGATACCCTCGTTGAACAGAGGAACAATAAAAAGGATAATGATGATGATGAGTAGTAGCTAATGGAACCTACCTTCAGTTGCGTCGACTCCTCTGAGCGCGGTAATGGCATGCTGACTAATATTTCACATAGAGTCAATAATCTGTAAAAAACGTACCATAGCCTAAATTAATGTCTTTTGGTTTACGGCTTAAATTTCATATGAATAGAAAACAATCTAATAAAATAAATAAAGAAAACGCAGGAAATAGTTATAAAGTAATATTTTTCCCTTGCACTCAAAGGCTGGTTATAATGACCTGTCCTGCGAGACGCTGACGGCGATCTTGTGCAGCTCGCCGCGGATCTTGATCTTGGGCATGCGCGGGTCGTCGGTGATGAGGCACTTGTGGATGTGGATGTGCAGCGTGGTGGGCTGCAGCAGGTGCAGCGCCGTGGCCGCGCCCGCCGCGATGGCGCGCGCCCACGGCTCGCCCGCCGCCGCCACCACGATCTGCGCGCACCCGACGAAGGATACAACCTTCTTTATACAACCCGCAGCAGCTCGTTATATATATTGATACAATAACATGATATTGAACTAAATTGTACATATCTTTCATTACCTATAAACTAATCAAAGAAAAATAAAAAACTAAGGGTAATATTGTACAGTACAGTACAGTACATTTGATCCTGAAAGAGTTCCCACTGAATGTGTCCCATGACTAAGACGATTAAAAACCATTACTTTTATTTATTTCGTTCAATATTATTAGTTCTCATGCAGTGCGCATAGTTCATGAACAGCGGCCGACCTGCATGTCGGTGAGCTGGAGCGCCATCTTGTCGTAGCTGTGCAGCGTGATCTCGCGCAGGATGTCGTCGTCGGCGCGGCCCTCCTTGTACAGGCGGTGCACGTCGAGCGCGGCGGCGCGCGGCTCCGACTTCACGCTGATGGCGCCCAGCTTCACCACCGCGCACGCCTCCTCGCTGCGTGCGCACACTTTACGTAATCAATTATATATATTTGACCAAACACCGACTACCAAGTATCTCTATCCTTCCAGTCCTGTCGCGCCTCTTCTACGTTCGTCGTGCATCACATTTGCGCATTAAAATTTGTCCCACAAAAATATACGTAATGATTACAAGTAATTTGATACGAAAAGTGACGAAACATGATTTAAAAGCACGTAAAAAATATCGTGGATAGAAAATTCTCACCCCCTATATTTTCCAGTCTGCGGTATGATAATGTAGGACGACGCAATATCGATGTCCAAATCGATGAAAGTATGGTGATGGACCGCATACTGCATGCCGAGAGCTGACTTTTCCTTCAAGTCCGACAACTTATTTTCTGCTGCGGCTTGCAACCTAAAATAATAATTTTGAAAATTTATTAACTATCCCTTTCAAAAATATATAATCAAATCTGAAAATTTTGATATAGAGTAAATATTTCCCCAAGAATTACTGTAACTTCCCAGAACTGATAGAAGATGAGTTAAAAGTTTTTTTTAAAGCTAATTTCATATAAGAAACTCACGTGGTCAACGCAGAAGATTCGGAGGGGGGTTTGAACACGTTAACAATCTCTATGACGGTCTGCGCGTCGTAAGCGATTTGCAGCGGTCGGGCCGACACCTTCACACGCTGGTCGCACGTACCGTCTGCAACAATATATTTTTAACAGGTGTGTAAATCATGTATATTGAAAAAAGTATGTGAAACGCTTTTCCATTTCGACGTATAAGAATTTAACATATTAATTAAACATTCATCATATTCAGAAGCATATTGATCTTCCTTTTCCAAGACTACCTTCATTTGTCAGGAATAGGATATTAGTATATAAGATACTAAACCTTGCTGTGCGAAAAGAAATCAACATTAAATTGCAAAGACAAATAACCTCGACCACTATATAAACACACAATTTTTAGTACCATTTATATATATATATATATATAACTTGAACAGGTTCCCATATACAATAAGGTTATTTGTTACTCACCTAAAGGATTTTTCTCGAATAAAACGTTAAGCAAATTGATATCCTGCGTGACTTCCTTTGACGTAACCAACTGTGGTATAAAGTCGCCTTGCCTAACACCAGATACTGTAAATGCTTTCATTTGCACGTCGACTCTGTAAAATGTAAGAATTTAATAATAAAAAAATGTCGTTCTCATTTGGAATTCATTTTAGTTTCTCATAATTACATAACACAGTGAAAAAGTAGTCAAAAAGAAATGATTTTATAACAAAGGAAAAAAGGAATGTCACTTAGTTGTTGCTCAAAATTTATTTCGACATATAGATGGACATACTAGAAAGTTCCATCGCTAGCCGGTAATGATCAGACAGACAGAAACAGACAAAATAGAGAACTCTAAGTTGTGCAAATGTCCCCAACACAATTTTTTTTGTAAAGAAAAGCGCGATAGCGTTTGAACCCAGGACCCTTGGAATGGGAGACTGATTTCTAAACCACTAGGCTGTCACTGTTTTATTCAAAACAATAAAAAGATTTGAAAAGTTCACCTTAAAGCATTAGCACTGGGCCGCTGTTTCATATCGACTTCGACGAACTCGACGCAAGCCAGCAGCACCTCGGCCACGTCGTTGACGGACACCTGCAGTTTGTCGAGGCGGAACGTGCTCTCGATCGCCACGTATTCGGTGGGCAAGTGCAGTGGGGCTGAGTTCTCTTGGTAATCGATCGCTCGGAATAGTTTCGCCTTTTCATCAGGCGTCATCGCTTTTTCGAATTGCTTCACTGGAATATGGTTATTCGATAAGGACTACATTTCTAGAACATATATGTATATACGTACAGGAATAATAGTATAAGATTTAAGATGCCCTTTGTTGCCCACAGCACTAATAAACACGTAGAGCATCATGCACTAACTTTAAAAACGTCTCGTCAAAGTAATAAAAAATGGGTATATTTTGGACGGAGGAACATTGCTGTTACACCTAATCATATCACGCAGTGGTCGTGACTAAAATCTATTTCCACTTTGTAAGTGATGTATGTTGTTCTCGGCCCTAAAATAGTATTGCTACTTTTGAATGTTATTCTTACTTATGGCTACTCCTTCAGTCAACTCGTCGTCTTTAGAACCGCCTCCATACCACCAGCCACTGAACCAACCGCGGGACTTCTTCGCCTCAGCTTCCAGCTTGCCCAGTCTTTCCACCTAAAAAAGGCAAAAAAATATTATTACTAAGACTGATGATTATAAGTATCCCCCGTCTAAGAAATATCGTAAAAACAGCAGAATTTATTAGCATTAAAAATGAAAACTGAATTTAGAAGTCGATGACTTTGATATAAATAAATAAAGGGTGTATAATTAATAATACCTCAGGGCATATAATACCAATATAAGTTAAAACTCACCTCCAACTCTATCCTTTGTCTGATAACGACCAAGTTCAACAAGTCCAATGTCTTCTCGGCCTTGTCCAGCACGCACTGCTGGTCGGACGGCACCTTGCCCTTGTTGCTGAGCTTGCACTGGTACGCCGACGCGTAGTCCTTGCACAGCTGTCTATGTTCCAGCATGTGGGTCCAGTCCCAGTTCCTCCGGCGACGAAGCACGTCTTCTTCTAAAATGCATTTATACGCAAAATGCCACCATTCCTTGTAATGACCTTTATATGACTTAAAGTCGGGGCGATATTTTCTGAAAAGTGGAAAATTATATTAAATGTATGAATGGGTGTTTGCATATTATGATAAACTTTCAAGTTGTACAGTTAAAGAAAATAGTTTATTTGTATGGAAGATTTTAAATTATCAGTCATTATTGGGCCTTTTAAGATGTGCCAGGATGCCCCTCCCTCCCATATCTTGCTTACTTATTATACATATCAAGTACTTGCAAATAATAGCATGCTTATTTTAATTTTATTAAATTTTAGCTAGGCAAATCACTAATGGATTATGTCAAGTAATTTTTAAAACAGTAGTAAAACATAAAGTTTGACAAACTATGACTGACTTTCTCTTAAATACGAAATTCACGTGATACATATTTTAATTGTTGCACACTGCAGTTGTTAACAAAAATTTACGCTCATCACATAAATATTTTACCTGGGTAAGAATTGAATCCAAAGTCATATTAATATTGTATTCATATTCTTGTTGTTAATATATTAATGTTGTTTTCATGTAGGCAAGTGAAATTAATTAAACCTAACCTTTAATATGAAAAACAAACCTGTATGGCGCCTGTTTGCTCATTCTGTCCATGGAATCCGCCAACAGCATCATATCCTGGTACTGTGACTTGTTTAAACTGACAGACAGCTGTTCCATGTGAAGACTGAGTATAACTTTAGGCATGCTGAACTTGGGAGTATCACCCTCTGGCTTGGGATTCAGTTTCAGTTTAGCTGTTGCATTTATTGGCCCCAATGCTACAAAATTGTTAAGTACAATGTAATACAATAAAAAGTCATGAACTTTTATGGCATATTGTCATAAGTAATTCAAAAAAAAACCTCATTTTACAGAATTCTTTGCAGGTGTAGAATATTATTAGTGTTTATTTTATTTAAATATGACTATACAGTTTTATGGTATATGGATCCAAGTTCTTTATCCAGACAGCTAAAGAGTGGAACACCCTACTGACCGTCTGTGTTTCCTAACACATATAACCTATGAATTTTAATTACAACGATAGATTAATCTTACTTAAAAACATACATCTAGTGTTATATGTACATTATGGTCTATCTATGCTTTATGTTTAAATAAGATTATTTACTTTGTATTAATTAACAAACAATGTTAGAAGTATAAATGATTACTACATATTAAAGTTGAAATAGGTCAAATCCGTTAAAATCACAATGTTCATATCATGAAGGCTACTAGCCCAATTCATTACAAAATAAATGTTGTTATGAAGCATAAATTCTAAATATGTTTATTAACCGCTAAATGAATCATACCATACTGATATTGAGAAGGTTTCGATGATTTTGTTGCAATTTCCTGTTGCAATCTTGTCTTGATGTCTTGAGCTGTTGCTTTTGAATAAAGTTCGGTTGTTGGATTCCAGTAAATAGCCAGACCCTCCAAATTTAGAATCTGATCAAAATAAATTCAATTAGTATTCAACATCCTTAACACTGGTGACAAATATTTTCATGAATCTGAACATTTACTAAACATGCTAACAAAGTTTAAAAGGTAAATATTATAGTTTCATACAGCAAAGCATTTTAAAGTCTTTACAAAATTTGAGTGTAGCGATGACAGTCTTTTGAGATAAGTATTAATGTATAGGAATAATTTACTAAATAAACAAAATATTGGAATAATTCCTCACTTTGAATATCTTTGTAACAGCCTCCTGTATGACTGTTTGCTTCCAGTTTTCATCAGTTGTATGGACAGACAGGTTGTGGAGGGTAATACCAAAAGAGAAAGGAGCTTTTGGGTTTGTTATGCTGTCCTCGTATCGTATATGAATATCTGTGATTTTTAGCTGAACATTCTTTATAATCTGTGTCACTAGCTTCTCCACAAAGGTCTCATCTAGTTTGTTCTGGTCTGTAAAAAATACAATTTCATAATAATTTTATGGTATTATCGGTACCTGTACGCCTTAAGATTTGTATAGATTCAGGAATGTTATCTTCGAAGGACAAAAGTCCATGTAGCGTAGAAAAAATATAATGAAACTTGCTAGGAAGTTAACACAGACGAATGGCCTAAAATTACGTTGTGTTGTAATGTACATAAAGATTGTGGAAGAAAACATTTAAAATTTAAAAGGATGTGGTTATCCCTGCTTACATGCAGGAGTTGTTACGGGCCTTTTTTATACATTGAGTTTCTGGAACCTTGGCACATACTATGCAATGCACTTAACTACATTAAAGGACAAAAATAAAGCCCAGTACTATGTCTCGTCTGTACATATCTTAATCTTTAACATGGGTCCTATTACGCTAAGGTTGTAAAAACGTCCGTCACGTAGATCTTTTTAATGTTATAAAAGTGCTCCAGCCATAAAATACAAACAATGCCAGACCAATCTATCACTATAAAAATTTATGTAGTTAAAGACACAATAATAAATGAGTAAAGCTTCCATTTACAATGTTACAAAAATTATTAATGTTTTAATTCGCAACTGATTAATTCATTGTATTTTACTTAGAATCCATTGTCAATTTAATACATGTTGCATTATTGCAGGTTCTAAATATGCAACTTTATTACCTTTTTCTGCCTCTTTTTTCTTGGCTTCTTCAACTCTAGCGAGTTCAGCCTGCTTGGAGGCCAGAGCCATTTTTTCTTCCTTCTCAGGGTCATATTTGATTTCAGCAGTGGGGTTCACAATCAGAAATAGTCTATCTATAGATGCTTCTACAGATGCGCCATAGAGGTTTTTCCATGGTATCTTGAGAACGAGTTTTCCTACACAACAAAGAAATATGAAATATATTATGCATATCAAGTAAATATAAATGTTTTAAAACAAAATAAATTTTACTTTCGTATATTGCTTTGTGTTGTAAATGTAAATTGTCATCATTCATCCATAAAATGTAAAAGTCTGTTTTTGATTGGAATTGTTATCTTACAATTAATTGTCGCCCTCAATATGTAAAGAAGCTCTGAACCAAACAAACTTTCCCCTCCAAATTTATTACTTCATGTTGTGTTATTTCTTATAGAAAAGTAAAGATTTGCGCAGTATCCATTTTTTCAATATATTTACATATTATGTTATCTATTAAAACAAATTTATTTATGTAGCTGACATTGATAAGATAATTTGTAAGTATATGATAAGTCTAAAAATATATAATCTAATATCTACTTGGATTATGAGTGTAAATGTGAATAGAAGAGCCACAAGTACTTAACCACTACGACTAGAATGGAATACTAATTAAAGAGCAGGTGCATAGTAGCAAGAAACTTAGCACACAAAACCTTGTATCTGACAATAATATTAATTGGTTTCCAGTTTGATGACCCACTTATTAAATGTTAACAATAAAAACCAAAAATTAAAAAAAAAAAAGTATTTTCAGATAATTAGTAATTTAAGGCACAAAAACCCTTAAGAGTTTTAATTTTTATTTAATTTGCTTTTTTTTTAATTTTTTTAAAGCTAGGTAGGGTGACATTCCTGAACATAGCCACAATCATAAAAGTATAATCTCATCTCTGTCTAATAAAGAAAACAGCCATAAAATCCATACAACCAAAGAACCATTTAACTCATACAATACAAACGTATTAAAATTAGGTTTATTATCACCACAGACTAGAGGTTAAAGTGGCGGCTGGCCTTCAGATTCAATGTACATGAGTCACTGACACAATCAAAGAGTGATTTGAGGGCATGATGTCACTGTCTAAACGGTGTTACTCCATAATAATTAAGAGTTACCTCAGTCAACAATGTGTTTTTTTTGCAACAACCTTGAAATACATACAAACAATACTGTCATTTTTTGTACCTTAATAATGAAAAACATTATTTTATATTTTAATTTCATTATTTTTTGGGAATGTTTGGTCTATGAATTGACTTTAAAACCATGATTTTTAAAGTTTTAAATATTCCATAACAATTAATAACACTAAATAAGATTAACATGTATATGTGCCAGTGGAAAGCTTTGTCAAATATTTCTGTACTATGGAGAGAATATTAAGCAATTGGATTCCAGTAGTCACAGTAGCAGATAAAAGATTTAGAGATTTTTTTACTCAGTAATTTTCTTATCTAATACACAGATCAGAGACAGTGTAAACTATCAATAAGAATTTGAAATATTTGGTAGCATAATCTGGATCAATTGAAATCAACAGATAGACTGAAACTCTTTTTAAACTTGCCCTCTTTGTCATATCCACAACTTTTTTGCAACATTAGCTGCATCTAATTTAAATACAAATACAAAATGCTTATACAGGAAACAGTATATTTACAGATAAAATGTCTGATAACAGTATTATATTCGGTACTTGCTTTGTTGGGCCATAGAGTTCATTAATATTCATGACACACATTTTCCTAATCAGATAAGGAATGTTTGACAACAAATGTGCTAAATAATTTATTTATTCTCTGCAATAGAGTTAGGTGTCAATAAATTACACCCAATGCTTATTTGATCAATTTGAATATGTGTTACATATCTACAGGGAATTCATAAAGTCCATTTTTACAAATACTTTAAGAATGTTTCTGAATAATTTAATTGTAATAAAATAAAATCACCATACCACATCATTATGTGGCAGGCAGAGAGCACTAAGTGCCAAATATCTCTATACTTACAGATTAGCCATGCTTCTTCTGTGTTTACAATTTCTGCATACAATAAATAAATGTATGTTATATAACAAGAACTGTAATACAATATGTATTACTTATTGTACTTAAATGCTGTGGTATCAACAGTAAACACAGATAACAATGTATGTGATTAATGGAAAAATCATGTAAACATTAAAGTTATCCTGATTCTTAATTAACAATGACTATGTAAGCCATATATTATACATTATTTACATATTTATTTTATAACAGTGTAACATAGTCAAATTTAGTACCTAAACTTAGAATTTTATGGAACTTTTTAGTTACTTTTACTAGTATTAAATATTACATTTTAAATATAAACATATCTGTATATTATATAGCATCATATATATCTTTAAAGATAATGGACCATAGCAAAAAGTACACTCAGTATTCATTTCGTTAGTGAAAAATAAAAAGTAATTAATTAAGGATATATTACTTATATAATACATTTGTACAATAAAAAATATGTCTGTTACTTTTAAATGAACAAAATGAAAAGAACTGAACTGATGAACTGATATCAAAATGCCTTTCTCAGTTTATTGTCTCTCATCTTTGTGATAATGTTTATATTATCACAAAAATAGACTGTAAACTATAATTTCACTAAAACCATAAATTTCAAGAAAAAATGGTCACCCAAAATTGCAGTATGCGAACTGAGTAAACATGTTAACACTTTAACAAATAATATATTGACATTGTCTAATAGTTTTACATATAGGCTGGATATCAGGCATGGAATCAACCACAATGTGGTGGATCTAAGGCTACCTAATATACTATCAACCAAAGAGAGTAGTATCCATTAACCCCAAACCATAGAAGTATCTTGAATACAAAAATAACAGAGAATATAGACAGGATATGAACTGAAAATGAACATTTCATTAAGTTAAAATATTAGTTAAGCAACAATTAAATATAGCGAACAAATAATAGTTAGGTTGTGCCACATCTATATATATTTTAACAGTGAAATACTTGTAAGAAAAAGAACTTGTGTTATACTACACAGGATGTGGTTGCCAATTGCATGTAGATATATATTAGCTTAACTGCTTATTTCCCTAACTCTCTTTATAAAAAAATGCCTTACCCAAGTGACCATAGACTGTCTGGACAGGGATGTTCAGTTCCTCCAAGGCATTCTGTTTTAAAATTAGATTTTCCAAAACCACATCGCCTGTAATTAAAAAATATAAAGCGTAAATAATTATTACAGTAACCCGAATACTATGACATCATTTTACGACATTGAAACTTACCGCCCCATATCCCGAGTTTCAATTGCGATCTATTTAAGTTTTCTACATAGTCTCCGAGGAACCTGTTCAAAACATCCACAACAATGGATTCGAAAACCATTTTGAGGCACTAGGAAAAATATTATGGATATTGTTAATACTTTGGTCACTTATGTCATGTTTAGGGAGTAGCACGGACACATTTTTAACTTTCCTTTTGTAGGTATACAGGACTATGATAATTTTCAATATATTCAAGTAACTAATGCGAAATCATAACGAATACAACGAGTATATTAATTTAACGCTAATATTGTTCTTAGCTTTCCTGACACCGTTTTGCACTATTCGCATTGATATCGGCAAAAAAGCAAAGCAATAAATTTCGGCGCTCTTTGACATTGACAATTTCAACATGACAATTGACAGCACTGGGAACTTAGTCGGGATCCACTGTCCGATAATTACGTCCAAATATAACGGGCCATTTGGAGTTTACGATATTTTAATCCCAAAATCAGTAACAATGTTCACGGTACACCGGAACACTCAGTGACATTGTACTCTCATTTTTGAAAATAATTGGGATCCTTTTATTTCGCGTAGGTGTAAAAAGCCCTTACACAAATGTCTGATGACATATTTATAAAACTGAAGAATTCAGAAAATTATTGTTATTATTCAGAAAATTACTGAAGAATTCAGAAAATTCACTAAGTATGCGAATTTGCTAGTCACAAAATAAAAATCGTAGTACAACATCACTGAGTTTTCAAGTACCTGCTTTGCATATGCTGTTGAAGCAGTTTTTTTTGTGACGATAATGACGTGCGTGCATATCGATTACTTCATTGTACGTATATCTTGTATATCGTTATGCCACCGCACTTTTTTATTTGAACGTATTAATATGTTTTGGTATCTTGCAGTGTTATTGTAATAATATCTGCTAATAAGAAATGTATGGGAAACAAATCACTAGGTTTAGTGCCCGGTGTTTTAACGTTGGCAAATAAAAGCACAGTTTCAGGAGGCCACATTTTTTATTTCTCTTTATTGTTAGCTTTTTGTTTTGCCATAAACAGATAAACACTGATTTAATGGCAAATGTTTGATAAATGGACATTGGAATACATTTTCAAAGCCATTTTTAATTATAAAGTTATTTAGAAAGTATTACAGATATTAATATTTTAGGCTTACATATTACCTTATGTTTTAAGTACGACGAGCAGAACAAATTGAGTATATTTAAACATTCATTTAAAGGTATTTTAACATAACTTTAAAACATATTTTTAATTATGCATAAATATAAATATATTCATCTCCGGTGTTCTAGTCTATGCATATTAAGGGAGGTCATCCACGATGAGTTTTTACAACACAGTAGTGCGTTTCATGATCATGTAACTGCATCGCTACTTTTGGCCGTCGAATTGGTATTGCACGACATAGGATAGAAGCGATATCGGAAAACAGGCAGTGGTGCCGACATCCGCGGCTATGAAGATGCATTAGCGATGCTGTATCGCGACAGTAGCGTTGCAAACCCGTGCTACGTGGGCAAAGGTATATGATTAGCGACAATGACTATGTCGCTACCGAATCCTGGAGTCTTCTAACATTTCTATTGTATTGGATTCTGGCTATGTCCTCAATCCGGGTATAGAGGACTGGGTCAAATAGGACAGACCAGTAAAACATGCTGATACAGAGCACTACCTCTTACCCCAACGACCTTTGGTAATAAATCTGTTCAGGAAACAGAGACTACTACATGACATCGACGATGAATTAAAAGTAGAAAACAGTTTCCTCCAGACATTTATCGTGTCAATCTGTATAACTCTAGGTATCGAGTACAGTTAGCATAGCCCTCTACTTCGCGGGGAGTGGTCGGAGATTCAGATCGGTGTCGAATTTCGCCCCTATTCCTTACCCAGTTCATAATGTTAGATGGAGCCACTTAGGGTCCCTACAAAACCCCCCAAAGATGTGAAGCCATTAGAGTCAACATCTCGAAGACAATTCGAATATAAAACAGGACAGATATATTTATTACCATTGTGTAAGTGAGGTATAGGGTATTGCCACATGCCCAATAGTCTGAAATAATTTAAGGCCAGGTTACAATCCATTTGATGAAGCAGTAAATGCTGGTTGTGGCAATATATAATAATGTGAAAAAATGGTTTCATTAATCAAAACATCTTGAACAAGTAAACACCACATGCAATTCATTATTCTGATTATTCGAAGTGTTCTAATAAGTGTATTGTCTTTTGTATCCATCCCTTCAATAGAATTATCTTAGTATATCACTGGCATTTCATTCCGCCCCTGTTGCACCTATACATGTAAAAATAATTATTGTTTATTATTCTTCCACTAACATTATTACATAGCACTTTAATTTTAGATAGTAAACTATAATCATGTTCTGAGAAAAATATATTTTCTCACTTTAACAACCTTTTTATCACTCTTTAATAGCATTCCGTCATCCACACATTACACTAAAATAGTTTTATTTATCACTAATATTGATAACTCATTTCAGTAGTTATAGATAATTTTAAATTTTTGAAAAGTATTGAATATATTTGAGGCACTCTTACAATGTATAATCAAGTAGCACATATTCAAAACCTACGTTTTTCGACTTCCCTTATAGTGGCTATAAACACATTCATACAATACATACATTGAAGTTACATTGCATATAATAAATATTACAAGAATATTATACATCTGTTCTTTCAATGTGGTAGACCACAGATGTGGGTCAATGACCCAGGTATTTTTTTAGTATTATTGTAGAATGCTGTGGGTCAATGACCCAAGTATTTTTTTAGTATTATTGTAGAATACATTATTATTATGTATTCTAAAAACAAAACCTTTTTTTCATTTTTTTTTATGAAATGAAATACAGGATAAGTCAAGAAATAAAAAAAATAGTTCTCAAAAACGCTACCGACGCGTTTTCTGCTTTTCTTTAACATGAAATTTGCTACATTTACAGACTGTAAATTCAATGCCATTTTAAGGACTACTTCAGCATAAGATTCACATAAAATCAAGCATACAATAAAAAAATTCAGGCACACGCTAGATGGGGCAATTTTTACTTACAAAGTAGTATGTATACTCTTAACAATAATTACTCAGCTTCTTTCTATTAAAGTTGATAAGTATAGTTAACAATGAAATCTTAACATAAAACCCAATATTAAGGTGGTTATACATTTCTATACAATTATAAAAAATACATATAAGTGAGGACATCTCATAAGTTTAAAATACACAAAACAATGAATAGTAACGTCAAAATTGGCATGGTCTAACAATGATAACATAAAAAATAGCTAAATCTTTATTATGAGACATTATTAACGATATTATGTAACAATATTATGCCGTACAATATATTATTATCTAAGGAAAAAAATGTAAAAATATTACAGGCGTTGTATGATAATAATGTGTTATTTTAATTACAACTACAGATGAGTTGTAACATTACATGGCTGTGTTTTTGTAACATATTATGCCATTTTTGTGTACTATTTTTAAATACATAAAGAAATGTAAATAATATATTATAAAACTGCTGTGTAGATAGAAGAATTACTAATATAGAAATTAAAAATATAAAATGCCATTTTGTTTAACATTTCAAGAATTCATATTGTGCAGAATAGACTAAATATATAAAATTAATGAATAAAAGGGTAAGTGTGATTGAAACACGACAAATCAAATGCCATTTAAATAATATTTATTTAGTAGAGAATAGACATTTCATTCCTTAGATAATAATAGCTTTTACATGTTAGTCAATAATGTTATGTATTATGTAATTTGATTACAATTTGTATTAAGAATGCAAAATCTTGCCTTAAAAAGCTAAAGCTTACAAACTAAACGTGGCACTTATATAGTAAAGTAACATTTAGCTGTTATTTATGTACTCCATTCACTGGTTTTCCATTCTCAATCACTGTTTTTTCTTCAATTAGGCTTAGAGAAGAGACAGATATATCATCTTCATCTGAAATTGGAAAATTGAATTTTTATATCCCTATTTAAATATGAGAGCTGGCAACAGACAACAGCAACTTTTACTTGTACTCACCAGAACTAACATCCGATTGATTCCTGGGACTAAGACGACATCCCTTTGACAAGTAACTTTTCAGTTTACCAATTGAAGCAAGTATTAGCCTGTAGAAGAAGTTTAAAATAACACATCATATGACTGAACAGATAGTTCAAATAAAATAAAATGTGCATTGTTGAATAATTACATAAAATTTGAAACCATACTTCAAAATTATATTACAAAATACTTCATATATGTATAGCATATAGCCTAGACTCCCAGTCATGATTAAAAATTTGAATGAAAAGTATCAAAATTACAAATGATTTGTGGAACTAACCTATAATAACTATACATATTTATTTGACTCCATCTGAATACAGATCTTATTAACTAAATTCAAACAGCTCAATAATTTAATTTAACAAAATACAATTAAATTATTAATGTGGAACTTATTGTAGCCAGTAACAACAGAATATCTATTAAAGAGGAAAGTTGTTAAATGACACAATCTAACAATAAATGAAGAACTAGAACTATAAGTGTATTAGGTACCTTTAATATGTACACTACTCAAATGCAAAACTTATTACAAGTCAAACAAACTGATAATATAATTATGAAAGTAATGATGTATGTACATGAGACTTACCCTAAGAAAGGAGGGCTGGGCGACAGCGGGCGCGACAGGTACTCCGGGTGGAACTGGACGGTGACGTAGTACGGGTGGCCGTCCACCACCGCCACCTCCATGCGCGTGCCGCTATCGTCCTTCCCCACGAAGCGGAGACCAGCCGCTTCCAGTTGCTCTATGAACTCGGGGTTCACCTCATATCGGTGTCTGTGACGTTCTTCGATTACATTCTTTTTGTATAATTGTGCTGTAATAATGAATTGTAATTTTGTTGCTTTATAAAATTCAATTACGGCTTTTTTTAGTTATTTGCATTATTAGGTGTGATGTCAGTCTTAAATCTTTAAAATATCCAATATAATCATAGATATACATTGAATATAAAAAATATTAAAGCTACGGATTAATTCTTGAAGATACCTGAATTAACGAAATCTCTATGACAATAAGCTTACCTACTATACTAGGTTCCAAGAAAGTTTTCCTTTTACCCAGTCTCATTGTACCGCCGAGGTTACCAGGGTGATGTTCCGGCATATCTATGACAAGTTTATCTTCACACTGAGTATTCACTTCAGTTGTGTTGGCACCTTTTAGTCCCAGGACATTTCTGGCAAATTCTATAACAGCTGCTTGTAATCCTAAACATATTCCTAGCATTGGTTTCTGAGTCTCACGACACCACTGGCAAGCTTCAATTTTACCCTCCATGCCTCTTTGACCAAATCCACCTGGCACAATCACACCACTGAAAATTACAAATAGTATTTCTGTTTATCCATATCCCTATTAATGTAATAAAGCTGAAAGTGTATTGTTTGTTTGTTTGCGGTTATCTCTGAGACTACAGGTTTGATTTCAGAATTCTCTTTGTATATTGTAGTCAGATTCATGAAAAATGCTACAGGCTACCTAGAATTAAATAGAATTTAATTAATTTCACTTGCTGCTATAAATGTTAGATAACATATTATATATATATATATATATATATCATTAATTATATCTA
>DWED01000025.1:0-18890 GCA_018245795.1 Protelbella ruficauda | reverse complement strand
GCAGTCTTTTAGGGTGCCAGCTACAGTCTTAGTCATGCGCAGTGCGACTACACTTAAGGCGAATTGTCGACTGTTATCAGGCACGTATCAAGGTTCAATCATGATTGGATTGTTATCTTGATTACCTTATGTCAACAACGTATTTAGTAATTGCTTGGCAAACTTTAATTTGAGACTGTAATTAGTACTCATGTGTTCTACAATATATATATGTATGTATGTATGTAATATCTTGTTTTGTGTTTTTATTATTATCCATAATGAAAATAAAAAACAAGCGAATTGAGTTAATTTCCAGCGATTAGATAAATTGTGAACCTCACTATTATTATTAACTTACGTTTCCGCTCGATACCCGATAGACCACGATACGACTGTTCCCAACACTGTGCTCGTCCATCATCCTTGCAAAAATCAGCAAATACCGGATATATTCCAAAACCTACCCGGCATGTTTCACTCTACAGTTCATACATAGTACACGTACGCATTCTCACTATATGCGTTCCTTAAGATAATATCAAAAAGCATGATAATACTTTTGTTATTGTTATAATGGATCTCACTTAAAATACTCATTACTTTTAAGCGGAGAAATTATACAATGGAATGAAAGTAAAACAACTATCAGCATTCATCACGAACAGCGCGTTAAAGTCCCGTTTAAATGTACATAAAACAATTGAACGGGTAGGAAAATTAATTTCTCAAGTGTTCTAATTTTAAAATTTTCGCAGCAAAGCTGACCAATGTTTGCACTGTCAAAATGTTTTTTTTTTTAATTTCGCAGAATGTAAACAGTTGTTTGTAAAAGATATTTTATTCATTGTTTCATTTTATTCGTTGATACAATTTTAAAAAGTTCACTATTTCATTAATTTCACTTTCCGTTTATGACAAGACTGTCCTATGAAGGGTTTTAATTAAGGCTGCGAGGGGTACATCGACATTTTTATTAGAAGAATGGGGTGTAATATATTTAAGTCTCGTTCAAAGATGTGTCGTGCGTCCTAGCAGTAACATGGCTATAGGACATAAAATGTATTGACGTCATTTCAGAACTACGCGCGACGCGATATGTATGTTTTCATAGCCAGTCACATGTCCAAATGGTTCTCGTAAAAAACATTAATGTAATACTCAGTATGTAGGTTCACATTAGCATTTATATCGACCGAATGAAACTGTACTAATAAATTAACTATTTTATATACAGTACAAATACTTCTCATTACGAAACAAACAGAAAATAAAAATTTACATTATCGTTACACTAAGTCTATTAAGGTAATATTTTAACTGCGAAGAAAAAAATATTTACAAATTTTTTTTTACAAAATTTCATCTAAATTTGAAATGAAATTCAAATTTTTAAAGAGTGTAAATTTCTTATAAAATTACGCTTAGTTGGTTTACTACGCTGAGTAACCAAGATTGGAATCGATATTGAATCGATCAATATGTCTCTAATTACTTAATCGTTTCAGGGCTTAATACCACTGACGTGTAAGAACCGTTATCAACAATTCGGATAAGAAAAATATTTTCACTTTGCCAAACGACATCTATACATTATCATTTCTATTTTTGTATATCATAAATCATAATCATACATCAGTATCAGACATGTTTACATCCTGTGTAGCACATGCGCAGAAGCAATTTAATTCGATAGCTTTCGCGAGTCAATGTATGTACATATGCTTGTATGTCGTCAACATTATGAATTAACATGATTGCTACACACTTATATCACGTAACGTCACGTCCCGTAACATCACGTCTGAATTTCCCTGAAAGTGTAAACAGAGAAGGTTACGCACTAATATCAATACTTGTACAATTTCCAGATTTAATTTAATAGAAAATAATCTTGGCATTAATTATATTTTTGATGTCAAAAAATGTTGATAGTATAATTTTGATATCTTGTCTGCTTGTCATTTCATTTCACCGGTGAAACAGATAACGTTACCATTCCAAGATTCGAAGCTATTTATCATATTCATAATGCTGTTAGGGAAAGAAATGGTACAAAATAAAATTATACACATACATATATGCAAGAGAATGTTCTAAAATAACTGCATAGTTAGATCCTATTACAAAAGCAGCAAGGACGCATAATTAGCATATGAATCAATAAATACATCCAACACTGACAAAGTGACACAACAACGCAGAAAATCGTGACAGAGAATCAATAATTGCAAGGTTCATTGATAATGTCCACCTTTCTACGCAACAGGAAACAGTGAGACGTTTCCTCGACGACGGTAAAAGCGGACTTTCCGTATTCAAATACGTATACAATACAAGCGAATCTCCCACGGGTAGTAAATATTCACGAGGACTTGATTTACGAGCGGGAAGAGCCTGTCGAGACAAACACTAGGAAGCTGACGGAGCGGCAAATACGATTATATATTATTAAGTCATACAATCAAATGTAAAATGAGATTTGAATGCCAAAATAAAAGAGAAAAAATGTTGATATTGAATTAAAAAATCTCATAAAATCTATGACCGATTATATATTTTAAAATCACTGCTGAATAATCCGTTACGAAGAGAATAATTAGATTAAAATACGACAAACACAAAGCAATAAAATCATAACTGGAACCGTAAAACTGAAGTAGGCACCAAAAATTGTTACATTGAAATTTGGTTTGTTAGATTTCTCCCGGGATCAAACTAAACTGTAAGTAAACAGAAACAAACAGACTAAAGTGAAACCACCGAGGGGAGCTTTCCTACGGACAAATACATAGCTGCGCCACTTTCAATTAGTGTAACTTCTACCCAGTTGACTATACGAAGACGTAATGAAAATCGGACAACTCGCATAAATTTACAAGCCGTATCCATTAAACAAACAACTTATTTACACCGGTAGTTGGCAGCGCTTTTAAATGAACACTACATTTTCAATACAGCTGTGACAGTGGTCCTGTGTAAGAAAATCTTGCCTTATCCATCTTTAGATGAACAAATTAAATGAACAACAGTTTCCCATAATGTGAAAGGTTGCAATGTTGTTGATGTTAAATCCAAAGCATCATCGGCATAGTTAAAACAACAGACGATTATCTTACATTTTAAATATAGCATTTGGCCACGAGTGCATGTGGTGGGAAGCGTAGATGCATCCTAACCTGGACCGAGCATACTTCCAAAAAGGATTATCACCTTATAGGAAATTATAATTGATCAAGCAAAAGTAGTCAGTGAACTAGAAAATGTATAGCATAATTGTATAAGTTGGCGAAGTAGCAAACGAACACGTAGAAAGAGTAACGAATGCTGAATACCTATTTAGTGTTTATATGTTAATGGATATTTCATTAATCGAAGAATAAACATGGTGTCAAAAAAGTATTAAGGTTATAAATTATTGACTCGACATATGTAAAGCAGTAAAATTACATATCATTGTTAGTCGTTAGTTTCCGGTGGTGCAAGTCCATTAACGAGCTACTCAATATTCAATTGCGCAACGAGGGGGTGCTGCAGCACCATCTATTGGAAATAGAAAGTGCTATGTAAATAGACGACGAGAGAACAGATCGGCCGTTGGCGCCGAGAGCAGCCGCGGCTGACGGCCTCGTTTCCTCATGCAAATTGTCATCAAGTTCGGCTTGGAGTTCAAATACAAAACAATTTCCATGGTAATTGAACGTGCAAACCTTGGCCAAATAACATTATTGTCTCTGTATAAATTAAAAGTCTATTTCGAATTAAAAAATATATTAGAAACAAAATGTCAATTAAATGAGACACAACATTTAAAAACCCATATCAAAATTTTGTGGTAATTGAAGAACGTAAGTAATGAAAAATTTTACCAAATCACCTAGAAGAATAATTCTTATAAAGAATAATAATATATATAACCATTTGTATGGGAAATGTATGGTCTCTTAGACAAAATTACCATGCACGGCATGTCAGCGACAATTAACCAATTAACAATTAACAATTAACTAACCAATTAACAATTAAAAGCGCATAATATTATGCAGATTGATACATTACCAAAAGGTCAGAGCAAAAGTATACAGAAATAATAGATCAGTATATAATGTCACCTAAAAGTTATTTTAAGATTGGTATTTACTCTAAAAGCGAAAAGTGATTAACATAACCTAATAACTTTTTAATTACTTTTCTTCAAAGTTCTTTTGTAAAGCCCAGTAGTTTAATCGTGTGTTAAATTCAAATAATGGATCATCTGCAGCAGTGAAACGAATGTATCGATTTGCAAACACAAAGAATCCTCATACCATTTCATTCCAAAATAGATTAATTAAATGTTTCCATGTTAGTTTAATATATATCACGACTCAAGATTTGCATAGAAAATTGGACAATTTTAAACGAGATCAAATTTAAACTCGACCTACCCAATTCTGATTCATATTCACGCCTATCTCTAGCTGTAACATATGCAATGAGACCAAATTTATTATTGTTGTTATACCGTAATGCTAAGCCCGTAAAGGGTAAGCAGAGAACACCGTGTACCAAATATCTCTACCCTCACAGAAATGACATGTTTCTTTCTACATCTACTTCTACCTTTTTCCATGAGACCAATAATTGCAATATCCGCATCAGTTAACAACTTGCACCCGAATGAAGGTGCATAATGCGCGGTGCGTGCACCGTGGAATGTCTGCGCGCGGTGACGCAACACCGCGGAAACACGCTCCAGTAGCGCGGATTAACGATTATGCCAACACCGGGACACAATGGGAGCTAATAGTGCACCTATTTGAGTGTCTCCTGCACTACAGTGGACAGATTAACTACTAAACGCCGGATAAAAGACTTGAAAGCCGCAATAGGATAAGTATCAATTTTCCCTGTTCTCATTTTAAAGTCCGTTTTTATTGTAATGATCTTTAATCTATATAATGGTATTTTTTAATTTTGTAGTTCTATTGTTGCGCCTGGTTTAGGTGTTTGCCTTGATAAATTATATGGATGGTCATATTAAGATTTAATAGTTTAGTCCCATATTGTTTTGAAGTTCTATGAAACTTCATGTAGTTCTTTTTTGCTGCAAAGTCTGGTATAAGTATCATTGCAGATAGACTTGAGCAACCGCTTAACATTATATACGTTGATAAAAACAAAATGAACCATCAAAAACGCATAAAAACGACTACTTTACAAAGTATAAAGAACAAGACATCTTAGGAAACAGCAGAATTGTTAACCGAATAAAATCAAACTCTCAACTCGGTTATTTAAGTAAAAGAGGGAAACAACACTAAGAAAAAAGATTAAAACAACACTAAGAAAAAAGATTAAAACAAAATAAATAATCAGCAAAGTATAAATAATTATTATTACTATACAAAATTCGAAGGAATTATTAGATGAAAACTGTGTAATAACAAATATTTTGATAAAATTGCAATGAGCTAATATTGTAAAACTAATTTAGAACAGGCCAAACTCGAAGACCAAAGCGTGGGTCAATGTCGTGCAATCAACGATAAAGCCGGTCAAATCGATGCGATCTAATGAGATACTACGATTACGATACGATTTGCTGCTGTTAACATTTGCTTTCTATTCCTTTGTTGGAATATCTATTGTTAATACACATCATTTCTATACAATTCAAACGCAAACAATTTTCACTAGTTCGTTTCTTTCATACATTTTTGTAAGCATTAATTCGTACAAGCGAAAATTGGATCAACGTTTCATCGCATTGTAAAGATGGATTTTCTCAAATGCGTCAAATATTCCATAATGTCCGGAAAGCGTACAATATACGCCCACGAAGAATAGAAAATCGTCATCAAAACCCGCCGGGCGAATAATTGAGTTCCAGCAATGCCGAATGAAAGACGTCATACGGTGAAACGAGACGAGTCTGGGAATACTTGGCAACAATGGACATGACGGCTCTATGAGATCATACAACGGCAGAGAAAATAGACTAAACCTTATGGATGCCCGTGATAATATTGTTATGAGGGACATTGTTTTGACAACGGCCTACGTCGGCATATTTCACATGAGATTCGAAAAAGCCAGTGTCTGAAAATATGATTAATGGAATAAAATATGGCGTAAAAAATTTGCGTATTTTACAATGTTAACAATTTTTAAGGTTTATCCGCATTTCTATTCAAAAATAATTCAAGACCACAAACAAGTCCATACTGAATTAAATATAGAAACCTTTATACCGTGGTTTGGCAATACGATGACGAAGCTAATTAGACCCAAGTTGCAATAAATCTGGTACTATTGATTGCTGCTTGTTAAAAACGTCCCATATTTTCAATAAAGAGCAAGATCACAGCAACAATCCCAATGTAAAGCCAACAGACGGAGATTGATGGAACCGAAATCACACTTTTTGTTTATTTATTCATTCCTTCCACAAAGGAATTGTTGCCGCGAAAGGGCATAGTAATTAAAATGTGACTCTGTATGAGAAACGTTTCGTAATCCGCGGCCGGAGAAAATGAATCGCGCAGAATTAACCAAAGCTTCGGACTACAATATCTCATTTCTACACTGCTATTGGCTTTCCCACCGGATGAGTTTACTTTTGTGTAAATTGTGCAACAATTGTTTAGGGAAAGGTGAATGTGAAATGCCTTAATTATTATTTACCTGCGTTCGCTTATCTGATTGTGGTGATTTTCGCCAGAAAGCTTTTTTAAACATAACGATATATTTGAGAGCATTTACCATAAATATGATTTACGTTTTGTTAAGTATCTCATTTAACACATAACATAACATCTCGCCTGTATTTCCCCCAAGAGATAAACAGACAAGTTTAGTACGTCCTACCGTGGAATAGAGGGTGATGTATTGCCATTAGTCAGTGATTATCACCACAAGCTTGTAAGCTTCATTGGTCACTTTGTATCTTAAATAACGTTGTATCTTAAATAACGACACGGCCAATTCGCGACATGTCGCGGTAAATGTTCAAAAAATATTGTTCGTTCTTAGGAATACAATGCCGATATGTGCAACAGGCTATTTGAATAGAGAATATGATTCGAGAATAGGCCGGACTCAAAATAACGGATATATCTATATATGAACAATAGGTCGGTTTGACCTCAACTGAACTTGCAAGCATTCTCGAAATTACTGTAACTGTTAGTAAAAGAAGATATTACTCAAAGAGAGGTATAAGAGTTAAATATAAATATACATTTCAAAGAGAGAAAGGCGATGATAGATACGAGAATAATAAGAATAAGATCATGATTGGATATAAAGAAAGTGAGACGCATAGAATTGGAGAAAAAAAACAAATTTTTGCAAGCCACTACAACGTTCTGAAAGTTGAATAAGAAAGTAAAAAGCCATAGTTAATTAATAATAGCAAATACAAATGATCTGTTCTTAATTTGTTCCACGAAATGCCAAATAAGACATACTATATATTACAATTAATAATGAGAGACAACATCTAAGGCAGCCGAAAACCCAACCGAAACCAGAAATGATAGCCGACCACGATGACCACGACGACGTATGAGATGGAACCAGAAAAAGGAGAATAATTTATTTCCAGATTTCATACAAACTCAAACAGCCTGTAATCGATCAGCGTACTATATTCGGGCACAGATATTTCATGGTATTAAACACGATTAGTGTATAACATTATTAAACCATAATTAAATATCTGAGGACTTGATAACGTAGTTACTATCAAATGTAAACTCTCCACTCTCATATTGTTTTTCATGCTCTATTACATCATCTCTTCAGTGCCTCTAAGAAACCTTACTTGATATTGCATAAGCTATAATACGCTTAAAAATGAGCTTTCCATCACGAACGTGATCCGAAAAAATTGGGTAAACATGCGAACCAAATCACGAATAAACAATATGTACATGTGTGCCCGCGCGCGCCAATAGATGTTTCACATCAATAAATATTTGAGTACTGGTGCCTATAGAACATCTAAATATATATCTCATGTGTAGCTTGAATGCCATTTACCATAAACAATTACTTTCTCAAATTATTCTCTAGTTTATATACTATTAAACATGACGTTTGTGGGTAGGAAATACAGATTTACTTCTCACTAAAACATGAATAAGATATAGCAACAAAAGAATTAACAGATATATTAACACATGTGGCATTCACCTTTCTTTCTCTATAAAATCCAGGGAATATGACGAATATCGTCATACCTTTGACTAACAGCCAGAAAATAACACTTATTTTAACATCTGACATTGATATATATGTCATTAAATATTCCTAGCAAGAAGGGTACAACTGTAGCGGATCGCGATTTTCCTTCTTGAGATAGTTACAGGTTTTACTCGCATCCATCACTCACTAGGGCATGTGTTTTAAACAAAAAAGAGAGAATATCCTCACCTTAAGCCGAGCAGCAGTCTTCAGGAAAGCAGGCAGTTGCTCCTGCGACACATTCACTTCACCAGCGTACATGAACTCCAAGATTGCTTGCAAATGGAGATATGAGACATCTTTCAAGATTATTATTGGATGTTTAGATGGATTCTCCTGCAACAAAACATGTGAGAAAACATATTGTATTTTTGAGATATAACTGTAAAATATTGTATTATTAAGAATACAGATTGTATTTTAAACAGAATAGAAACTTACAAAACCTAAGTATGAATTTTAAAAATGTAGGTTCTGTTAAAAGAGTGACATCTGTGTTAACTACCAAACACAGTTATACCTTAGTTTAATGTATGCAAGTAAAAAAAAGGTAGTGAGGTATCAACATTATTATCAAATACCTAAATACAATGTGTACACAGTTCTCAATTCTATACATGTATTTTTTTTTCATCAGACGATATACTGCTGATTGTACTAAAGATAGTCATCGTTACAATGAAAATAATAAACGTAAATTAAGCTATTTTTTAAAGACCATAGTTGACATCTATTTTAAAACGAAATATAATAAAGTATTTTAACTGTTTGTTTTGTTCCTCATGTCTGTTGAACATTCTGAGACACAATATTTGAGGTACAAAAAATATGTGTCAAGTCTTAAAGCTTATAAAGAATTTTAATAGATAAATTGAATTTCTTTTAGCAAACGATCTTGTATGATGACAGAGAAGGAAGAATCACATGATATTTATAATTCGTTAGGTACAATCTACGAATAACATTTTCCTCCTTTGACGTAAATTGGAAGTATTGTTAACGGTCCATACATGTTAGAGTTCTTTATTAATGGGTTCATTAGCATAGAATCATCACTATTTTTAGCCAAATGGCTACCCTCGACATTCAGAAGGCTCATTCAACGTCTGATAAAAAGTAGCTATATTGTATATTTAAAATGTGTTATTTAAATAATTACCACTTATTGTAACAGTGATGGAAAACATCAAGAGAAAACCTGTACACCTTAGAATTCTTCTTCATGAAGGTCTCTAAGGCGTATCAAGTCTGCCAATTGCACTGGGCCAGCGTGGCAGTCTATGGCTCTAAATCATCTCGCTCTGAGAAGCGACCAACGAGTCCAAAAGTGTAGTTAAAAAGGTTGATAACAACGCTATCATATGCAAGGTTTGTAGGGATTATTAGATGCGCCAGGCTTTCCAATTTTCGGGGAGCGACTCGTATGTAGCAATTGAATTTTGATGGGGTACAGACAACAATCTCGGTAGCTACATTTGTATATTATAATATTATTAACTGACGATTGTCCCCGCCTTCGTTTGCCTTATATTGTTTGTTATAAATAAATGTAAGTTGTTCCGTTACACGATTGGCTCTCTCATTTACAACTCCAAATTTATATCAATGAAATATAGTAAACGTCAGTTCAGTCCTTTCGAAGACAAGGTCAGAACAAAAACACATATAACATCATATTAATAGAGACAGAGCGAGAGAGAGAGGGAGAGTGCAAAACCAAAAAAAATTAACGCGAAAGTTAGAATAAGCATGAAATTGAGAATCTGGAAATTACGCACACACACTTACATTTTCAACATAATATATGTATGTTCGAATTACAGCACAAATCACAGCCATAATCGTGTGACTTGTGCTATATTATTCAGTGTTCAGTTTGACGTCAAAGGACACAAATAACAAGATTGGTGAATGTAATTCAATAAAACAATGCGAGCGGTATGGTGGGTCGTTAACACTTGCTATTTATATGCCTACATACATTTATATATCGATATAAATTGATGTACATAACTTTAACATATTTCTACTGTTCCATGCTTGAAAGTCTCCAATCATGACATTTGGATTAGTTCAGGGATAAAATATAATTAATGTTTCGTTGATTAATTTCAATTCTACGCCGCATGTATTAGATCACAATTTATAGTATTACGCACTAAAAATTGTAAATTCGTTCTTGTTTTAAAAAAGGAAACATATTATAATATGCAATTTTCCGTTACAACTGGCGCCAGCGAACCGTTAATTTTTTCTTGTTTGAATAAAGAACGACGCGCCAAATCTTCGTCTAGACCGTGAGGGGATCTATTTAAAATGGCTGGTATGATGTAGATTGGATTTTTGTGCAAAAACTATGAAGAAGAGTATTTTGTAGAATATTCGTTGTCGAAATGTTCTTCCATGTGTGCATAGTCGTGTACGAAACAAGTGAATCTGATACGAGCGTAAGAAATTGAGATAAAAAAAAGGCGACACTCGCCAAAAATGTAAATTTGATGAAGTCACAAAAAACAAACAATGGTTAATTAACAAATGATATTACAACGTGTTTATGTACGTATTTCAATAACATTAACATGTAATATTCGCTTATGATAATGTGATAGGTTTAATATATCAAAACTGTTTATAATATTTATAAACAAATCATATGGAGTATTATATATAAGATCATTATTATATTATAATGTGAATGTCGATATGCAAAGTGTAAGTTGTTTAAAAGCATTTTTCAACCTGGTACTCAGGAACAATAGCACATAAAAAAGTTCCCAGTGAACTCACACACAATAAACGTAAGATCCTTGTTATGGTAACACTTGGGGGTCCTTATATTTTACTAAGGCATAACTTGAATATTTATGTAAGACCCACACTCATCCTACATATATAAGTTTCGATTTGTGTCTGGTATTCAAGAGTAAGGCGCAGCATCTGCTCACCCCTTCAGGGATTACAGGTGTGATGTTACGTTTTTTAAATATGTGCTAAGATTAAAGTGAATAAGATAATTATGATCCAATATTGAAAGAAAAATAATACAACATAAATGAAACTGGCTCACCTCTAATAAGCTTTTGAAATATGGACTACACGCTGATAGAACCATTTTGTGTGCTTTACATGTCTGACCTTCACATGCAAGTGTCACCTGGAAACATTAAAACATCTATGCAACAGCTACCCACACATCAACAACATGACACACACAAGTCATTGAACTTGTGTAAGGACACAGATTTAAAATATAAGACTCCTTGAGATATGCAAATGTGAAATATTAATATTGTAGAAATGAAGAGTATCAATCTGGCAAACATGAGTTTACATAGTAAAGATTAGTTATGAATCATTGCACCCAAACATCTAAGGGAAATAGTTAAATATGCTGTATTCTTGATACGGAACATTCACTGTTATTAATGTGATGACTAAAGTTAGAGAAAATACTGAATATTTAGTATTTCTTGCCTTAAGCTTACAACTTCCAGTTAATCCATTACAATTCCATATAATAGGTATACAAGCACGCAGACTTACAACAGTGTACTGAATTAATAATTCAGTTATTTTACTAGCGAATAATGGCAATATCGTCAACTGTGTTACATCATAGGCTACATCTCATGTACCATCAGGTCAGATTTGATTCACATGATAGTCTAGAGCGACAAAGAAAATGAACTAGAAAACCCAGATACCTTTGCAGCAAACTGATATGGTGGTTACATTGTACTGATAGCAAATGCAATTTTATTATGAAGCTATGATTGTTTTTATAATAATAACAGCTTGGGAGAACTTTATACATAGCCACTTGATCTGAAGCTGGATGAGTTAGATTGTAGTAACTAGATAGCTACTTAAGTATATGTAAAGTCTAAATAGGACAGGGCGCGATGGCGCTCATTGGGGGAGGCCTATGTCCAGCAATGGACTGAGATAGACTGATGATGATGATGATGAAAGTCTAAATACCCTTGTATAGATAATTCTTACACCCTGATAGAGCAAATCATCATACTTGTCATGCAAATATTTGTCCAGGGTGGGCAGCAAACCTACATGCATTAAAAAAAACCAACCACCACTACACCATTCAGTTAGATAGTATACACTTATGTTAAACCAATATATACACAATCACTAAATCTCATTAATTGTTCATTAACAGTAATTAATAATCAGAAAAAAAGTTGTGCAACAATGTAATGTGTGTTTATAAAAAAAATCTCAAATATCTGTGTTAACATATTTTAACAACTCAGAATAATAAGGAGTAGATATGAACCCTCCATTCACAAAATCATTTATAATTTGTACTGACAATAACTTTCTTATCTAGTTTTATATTCAGTTTTTATTGTTACAATTGTTTATATACTTTAGAGCTGATATATAAAGTACATGACATCACATTGCATGAATTTGTTTAAATAATATTTCTTTGTACCTCACTCAATATTCATATATAGATATGATGGTAGAAACACATTAACTTTACTTATTCATTTGTAATTAAAATGTCAGATATATAATCAGAGTACTGCAGTTTTTTTAAGTGAGGAGAATAGCAAAGAAGCAGGCAACAGTCATAAGTGCCCACAGCTATACATGGTACCTGCTACTGACCTCAAACAAGAGTGTAGGAACAGGATGAACCAAGAAATGGTTATTTTTGATTTATGTGTGCAGTATTGTATGAGGCAAACTTCAGAGCAACTATTTATCTAGCAAATACTTGTCTTACCCTCTCCATATCTAAACTATAATTAATTATCTGTAACTATTCTGTTTGTTTCGGAATCTTTTGCAGGAATGTGTTCAACAGAAAATTTCAAAAAAGTATCCCTATATATGTATTTGTGATTATACAAACTTTTATTTCATTTGCACATTAAATGTATGAGAGAAAGTTTGATCCAAATCATAACTCTCAATGTTATACTTACAAAACATCCTTACTCTTTGTAAATATTTATCCTTCAGTTTTTAAGCATGTTTGTGAATGTCCTTATTCAGAAATACAATTACTTTGTCACTAACATTACTGGCTTCATAAGTGATTAAGTCTTAAACCTTTTAATTGAAGACTTTTAACCTGCTAACAGATTATGTTAAGTATTCTTGTTTATGTAATTTTTAAATAAATTGTACCTGTCATAACAAGATATTTGTCTGAATACAAGGCTTACGGGACAGGTAGAATTATTTCAGGGCAACTTCAAAACGATCCTTAATAAAAATTTTAAATGCTAAGGTTAGGATGTTTGGTTTCACAAATGAAAACTA
Source organism: Protelbella ruficauda (assembly GCA_018245795.1). NCBI lineage: Eukaryota > Metazoa > Arthropoda > Insecta > Lepidoptera > Hesperiidae > Protelbella > Protelbella ruficauda. The sequence goes on along the minus strand of DWED01000025.1, from coordinate 5,387 downwards.
TTACAATCACATTACTTACATCAGTAAAACTCTTCTCATCCCTCAGATGCCTGAACGAAGTTACCATATTCGTCTGAAAGTCATTCCATTTCAGAAAGAACTGTTGGTCCCCCATATTGAAAGTTTTTTTTCACTTCTGCAAGTATGTTTACACATGTAAATAAACACAAACTAAACAAGGTTTTTATAGCATTTTATGCGTTTTAAATGCAATCTTTGGGCTTTATTTCACAATAACAAGGTAATAACGTAATAATAATAAGTGAAAATAGTGCACTTTACTTTGTACACACGTCACTATGTGGAATGCATTGCATAGAAAACAAGCTTACCTAGTCACTTAGATGCAGTAAATTTGATAAATATAAGAAATCACAGTATAAAAAAACAATACTGAATAATTTTTCAAAGACAACACGCAACGTTTCACAGTTCCCTCTACGATTAACAATTGAATCTGAAAATTAAGACGCCGTCTCGCATAAATTAGCGACTTCTTTCTATTTCTTCAAATTCCTTCATTCACCTAGTCGGGGTTGCCACTTTATAATACAATAATCGCCCTTGAACTTTTCACTTTTTTTTTCTCTTATTTTCTCTTTTTATTACAACACAAAATTCATTATATTGTAACGACTATTAAAACATACATACATTACGTGGGTATTACCACGAAAATAATATTTACAATATTTATATACACAATTTCATTAGGTCTTCTGTTCTCATATAAAACACGACAAATTATTTCAGAATATAGCTGCATAAGAAGATAAGATAATTATTTACAATTTTCACTTTCTTTAAATGCATAGATTGAGTTTTTGAAATAACTATAAAACATGTTAAAGAATTTCATATTTAATTCATTCTCTGCAACCTTTTATAAGGAAACACTCAAAACATTTTTATTGTCATTATTTAAATCAACTTTATTGTTGTAATTACGTAATGAATGTTATTTGTTTATCATTTTTACATACATTGATCGACGTTTTTCCTTACAATATCTGCTGCTACTCACCAGGGTAGTTTTTATTTAAATGGTATCACAAAAACATTCATTCGATTATCTCCTACATGGTAAAAAGCTGTTTTAGAAATGCGTTCAAGATAAAAATGTAATGATGAAGTGGTGCTCATGTTGTCTAAAATTTACACAGTTTGGTCATGATATGTTCAGAATTAAACTATTCTATAAATAAAGAATGACTTTTATATCTTCAAATAACCACATCAAAAACTTTTAAATAATGGTGCACAGCGCCATCTGTTATTATTGCACTTACAATGAATGACACGATATATAGCGACATCTTTTGACAAGTAGAACAAGGGAGTAACGCTATTATTCCTTGGATACATACATACTTTTTTACACATGACGACGCCGTTATCTAATATGTAATTTATAATAATTCGATAAAAATAGGTATTTTATTACAATTACCTTTGGTTATCTTAATGTTTCAGGATTTTTTAAAATTGTACGCTAAATTTTATACCGTTATCTAAAAAGAAATAAATTTTCACTATACCATAAAATTAATTTAGAGATAACAATATAACTTCACGCTTGTATGTTACGCGGTAGGCAGAGTAATGTAGTGCTTACACATTTCACCAGTTATAATATATGTTCTATGGAGTAGGCGGTGAGCCTATTATCACGCACTTAATCCAGACCCCGAACTACTAATAGGAATTTTAAGTCCAAATTTAAAATAATATTTGTGATTCAATAATTACTTAAGCTTCGGTATCTAAATGCTCTTAGAACGTCACCGCACAATAATGGGAAATGTACTCTTTTTTAAACTGCTGTTTTCGTTTTCATCCCTATTGAATGTATTGATTTGGTCTATATTATATAAGTTTTAAAAATTCGTTAAAATCTGTTTGTGATTGAAAAACTAGTAAGAGATGTTGTATTTAGGAAAATTATTTTATTTCCCAATTATGCTTCTTATTTATAGTGACTATTTGTAAGTGGTAGATTGTTCGGTTTATTTTAAAACAATAATTTATAACTATTGTAACTTGTATAAATTTGATATGAAAATATTTCTATAAGGAAGTTCCTTGTGTGTTCACAAACTAAAAATAATATTTATATACTTTTACCAAGTTTTCTGTTAGTGTTTGGTCTGTGTTTAAACAAAAATCTAAAATGATGTGTGTATATATGTAGAGGCTAACGAAAAGAACAGCAAAGTTTAAATAAAAGCAGTATTCTTTATTGATACACCATAATGTAATTCACAAAAACGTTTTAAAAACGACACTCGTATTGCAAATGAAAAAGAGAGGCAAAACGTGAAATAGTAAATAGTCTTACTAAGATAAAATTCACGAATAATTACACAATTATAATGACGCGTTGCATATTGGTAAAATTTAATTTATTTAACAATACAATAAGTACTTAAGTAACATCAATATATAAGACACACGAACACTACATTTCAAAGGCCAAGCGGTGTTGCCACAATTCTTATAATTACCTACAATTAAGTTTTTTTACCCTTAATCATTAAGTACGGAGATTATTACTAATATCTTATGCAAATCTAAACACAGTACAATATTTTTTCACCACAGGTATAAAAAAAACATTAAAACTAAATGACCAACTAGTTTACTGGCCGCAATGAAAAATAGCAAATCATTGTATTAAAATGGAAATAAATATAATACAAATTCAAAATTATTCCCAATACGTTTAACTATAATTGACATGAAGCAGGATTTCGTTACACATAATTATTATCATTAATAATTTAAACTTACTTTGGAGTACATATTACTTATTTAAAAAAAAAACTACACTCAATGCTTACACACACATGCGTAAATATTTTATCGATAAACTATACCAAAGCGAATATTTCAAGGAATTTACATTTTTATTGCTTTAAAAATACTAGTTCAAACGAAGTCTGCTATATTATAATAATTAAATGTACCTTACACGTACACGATACAGCTACGTACTAATAATTATTTTTCTTCAATAAAATTTGTATTTGGTATATATTTCAGCTTTCACGGTATAATACAAAGCATTTTCGGACTTAGGTATATTCTAGCGTATGATTCGTCGATCCCGAGGGAGACTGTAATCCTTAAATTAACTTAAACTAAGAGTTTTTTAAACCCATTCGAAAAAACAATATTGCTGCATCGATACACGTCTTAAAATATTAAAACTTTAAAAATAAAAAAAATCTTTGCATAAAAATTCTTTGAATTAGTCCAGACTAATGAAAATTAAAATTTGTCAAAAAATCATCCTCGAGCGGTAAAAAACAGTCCACCAGAGGCTTTGGTTTAATAATAAGTTAGTTTAACTAGTAATTAAGTTTAAAAAGAGATCCTAACTTTTCTTAAAAGCAATGTTTTATTTTTAGTCTTCGCCGGTAAAAGAAATGCCATGGATTTGAGCAAATAAAAAGTTATTTAAATCACTTTTCTAATATTTACAGGTCTTAGTTTTATATTAGCTTATAAACATTAAGATTTCTTATTACTAATACAAGAAAAAGATAATGTTATATTTAAATACGTTTTTATATAACCAGATATAAGGAAAAGATAAGAATGGATAAAGAGAGGAAGTAAAAGATAAATGTTCATATTCCATTAATACAACACTACTAAATACCTAAGTATACTCATTGGTAGGATAATATGAGGTGTATTCACTATTAAAAGGCTTAATCTTAAATAACTTATTTGACATTAACCATTGTAATTTGGTATAAAACTAACTTAAGTTCGATATTAAAAAAAAGTTTTAAGAAATTGACTAGAAAATTTTGGGATATATTTGCAAACAATAAGTTTTTTGGCTGAAATTCACAACTATGAAATAACTATTCAGATAAATAGAGACACAGATAAATGTAGGAAAAGGTAAAGAATGATAGATATTTATATGGACTAGATGAAAATGCAAACGTAATTACCTCGCGGACCTGATTACATTATTAAATATGTACGATTATGACAATAGCAGGTGGATCGTTTACCATTCATCCCCCAACACTATATACAAATATTCTAAAATCTAATTCACACGTTTTAAAATAACCTCAAACGGATCACCTTAGCGAATCTTAATCCCATAGTATTTTTACGTGGCTCTAAATATATTTATTCGTTGTCGTCACCCACAATTTATAATATACATTAATAAGGCAGAACAGGACGGTTTACACATCGAATTTATAAGGCAGCGAAAGGCACCTAGATTTAAAACGCTCAAGCAATAATTATGTACTAAGACAAACTTTACAAGGGAAAATATTACGGCTACTCGTTGCCAGATGGCGTTGTACGGTTTTGTTCATCAACAGCTTTCGTCGGCTGGATGTTGAGTTGCACGGGTATCTTTAGTCCTCGCGGAGCCAGGATAAGCCTGGCCGGAGTCACGAGAACTAAGGCGTATTCTCATTTGTTCACTCCGAGGAATTTCGCTGCTTCGTCTGCCGACGATAGCAGCTTATTAATGATGGTTTTGTCTGGGATACCCAGGAGCTTCCCGATCAGGTCGCCGCCGTTCTCAGTGTCGTTTTCTGCTTCGGAGGAATATTTGCGCGACGTCATCTCCAGCTTGAGCTTCTTGTCGTAGGGCGCTGAGGGCGGCGAGTTGTTGTTGTTCACGTTGTTCGGTATCTCGTTGCCGGATCCGTCGTCGTCTTGGTAGCGATATCTATAACAACCAACCAAACGAACCTTGCTTATAATATTCGTGGATATTCGGTTTAAATATAAACTAAAAGACCCTTTGCAATAATCACTCTACACATATAATCTGAAGATAGAATGCGTTACCTTAATTCTGGTGTTAACAAATGAATGTAGGTATGTGTACTCGTATAATGTATGTTTAAACTTCTATGCACATAAAGGAAAAATTTCGTAAGACACAAACAGTTTTAATATATATGGATTGATGACGTCACTTACCCGTTAGTCACGACGTTCTCAGGGGTATCAGGAGGCGAGGCTTCCTCGTCATCGGTGACCTCTTCACGGTGCTTCTTGCAGTGTCGCAGCATGCTGTGCTTGAGGGTGAACCGGCGGCGGCAGAGGTCGCAAGCGAAGGGCCGCTCGCCTGAATGAGTCCGCATGTGTCGACGCAGGTCCTCAGCCGACCAGAAGCGACGGATGCAAAATGCGCAAACCACCTTTGAAAGAAATATATGGATTAGGTTTGTAAGAATTAGCAGATATATATGTACATAGGGCACAGCGAAGAATCAGATATATTACCATGGTAAAGGTATTAATTTGATATTAAAATCGTGTTGGGAGAGTATAAAAGTTATGTTTTTTATTCTCTTACCTTCCTATTAGCGTGATCTGGAAACTTCCCCCGTTCA
>DWED01000024.1:0-19092 GCA_018245795.1 Protelbella ruficauda | reverse complement strand
ACATGACCTTCATTAAGTGTATGTATATACCTTATAATGAATAAAATAATTTGAATTTGAATTTGAATTTGAATTGGCTCGTAGTCGGTATGGAGTCACTTTTAAATTTAATCACTCTTTAAAAGAGCGGGATAAAATACTTTTACTTTTTTAAAATAGCAAAAGGCTCTCTTTTCACTGCAATCTAGCTTGATGGAAAGCGAGACGCGGCTTATGATGTAGTAATCTTGCCTAGGGTGTGCTCATTCACCAGTCTTGAATGGTTGAAGTTCCGAAAATATCGTGAATGGACAAAGTAGCCAACAAGAAAATTCTGTAGCTGATCGGTAAAAAAATGGATATTATTAAATTATTGAAAGCACATACAAACATCACGTATCAGCTACTCCATCTTATCATGCGGGGAAAACCTAGGCACGAAGGAAACCCAGTAGAAGACGTATTTCATAGCTTTAAAATCTATGAACCTAGTCCAACATGAACACTAGATCTCCGTTCCAATCAGCTATCTCTAAACTAAGTTTAATACTAGCCGACCGCTGGTAGGACATGGCACCGTAAGAAGAAGAATAAAGTAAAATGTAGGCTTATTTTAATAACTGTATTTCGCTAGCTTATTTGCGATATATACAAATATTATATGGTGCCATATATTTACAAAAATATGGATAATCTCTTTTGATTTATAATAATTAGTTAATACAACATAATGTGTAAGAAATAGGAAAATTTATTGTCTTGGTTGAAGTTCTCTATTTTGTTATATAAAATAGCGATGCTGTAGAGATAGCATTTGCATGGCGCAGCTGGGTACCGCATGGCGTTCAAATATATTATTACTAATAAATATATTATTACGACTAGACCCTCATATTCAAATATCCAATTTATTATAGGCGTTACTTGATATTCTTATTGGTTGCGTAGATGTTTCGTTTACTACTACGACATCGTCACTGAATCTTTTAAAATATTATAGTTGAATATTTATAATGTCTTTTTTACAATTAGAGACATATTAGAAAGTGTCCAACCTTCGTTAATAACAGGTAAATGAAACAAACTTCAGTAAAATTATATAAAAAAAGAATAACAAACATTAATTGTAAATAATATTTTATTTCGCTAGCTGCCGCTTTTCTAAACCGAGCGTTGTCAATATAGGAAAAGATAAAACATCTACAATTATATGATATACTCTAGAAGCTAATTACAATAATATTTTGATAATACATATAAAACAGTCGCTAACAACAAAATATCATTATATTACAAAGACCAAAAAACCAAAATAATATATATTAACATAGCTCCGGCTGCGACCTCAACAAGCAATCGTGCACTAGGAAAAATGACGTCAAACGTTCATTGTATAATAACAACACGTCGCAAAACAAACAGTTCTAGTACAAAATCCACAAAACCGTAATCTGCAAACGAAGTCACAAATAATATCAACAGCGGCGAATTAAATTCACTTGACGACTAAACGGTGCAAAAATATGTAACACTCATCAATGTTCACAATTCTAATGGACAATCTATTTATTGTATATATACTCTTATAATACATAAAAAATTATATGGATAACTGTATTTTATAAATACCATTATCGTTATAATCACCAACACCATATATCATTAACGTATTAATTGAAATAAGTTTGCATGGAAACTATAAACGTCTCTTTCGATTTGACAATAGATAAATATATGGCGCAGAGTACTATACGATTTCTGTATCATAGAGCTGATTGGTTGTATATTATTGTATAATTTTGCCAACTATTCAAGGAAGACAACAATTGTACAGACTGTCCAATGCTCATTTTGTGACTTACAATTACACAAACCACTACAATTACAAAAGCTATTGTACTTTGCTTTGTCCCCATATAATAACACTGGAATGTTTCAGGGAGGGTGACATTAGGTTAGAGCTTGAAGCAATTTCCTGGATTTTGCTAGAATATTCACATTTTTAATAATTTCTAACACAGTTCGCACTACCGTCACACAATTGGACGCACGTGTGTGGATACACTTGGCCCGCAAGTCACATCTTGCGGTGAGACATTAACTTTCAGGATCTATTCTTTATTCGATGATCTGAAATAATAAAGTAATTACATTTTTTTATGTGACGCAAAATATATACACATGTCTATCTTTACCCCAGATCCTTGACGAGGTAGGCAGAGAGCACAAAATATTATTTTTTATAACGTTGTTATGTCATTAGAAGTATAAATATATTCTCATATATTCTCATTTCTCTGTTTGTTTTATACAATATATACTTAATATTTTTTCTATAATGGTTACTTTTAAAGCTAGGGATAACATTATTATATCATAAACCTAGTATTCATCAGTGATCAAAGATAATAAAATCTATGAGAGTAACATGGACAGAAATAACAAATACAAAAGGTTTTCATGTCTATAATACTTACTGTTGCGCGGCAGAACAACAGCCTGGTTGTCGGGAATAGTGCAACAGTGTTGGTTGTTGTGGAATATGTATTGAATCGTTAGGTGTTTGTCCTCGCCAACGGAGGGATCGAAGAAACCGGGCAATTCAGACTGAAATGAACAAATGTAAACAATGTTTAGAAGTGAATTTTAAAGTAGGCTGATAGAAAAAAAACTTAACCTCACGCCTGAAATCCCCGAAGGGGTAGGCAGAGGAATGTAGTATATTCCCACGTTTCACCAGTTACGTTTACGCCCGACCATGCAAACGGCGGTGAGCCTATTGCTATATATAGGGAACATATTAGACTTCCAGCCTCTACTAGAAAAAGTAAGTTAGATAAATCCAACCCGGGATCGAACCCAGGACCTCCTGATCAGCAGTCCTGCTTGCAGTCCTTCGAAGTAGGCTGATACACGACAATAACATTTAAAAAAAAAAATTTATTTATCATAAGCGCTTATCTTGAAACATGAAAACGTTACCTTAAAAATTCATACCCACTGACTTATCAGTTCTCTTAAAAAGATCGAAGACAATTCGAGACAAAGTATTATCTTCCTAATGACATATTTGTGATCTGATCGCAGGCGATATAACACAACTTATAGTGAAGTCATCCAATTTAAAACGATTCTAACAATAGGCACATTAAACTGTTAATTTGCGATTTGTCGTGTTGTTATTGTTGTCTCTTAATGATCTAGAGGAACTTCCAAAGCATTCAATAAAGGGACTATACCGAGCAGGCCATAGTTGGTATGAGATCCGGTATTTGAATGTCGTATTACGTCATTATCATTAATGTGTCGCAATAGCGTGAGATGCGACGTTCAAAAATACATTTAGTCAATATTTTTTATTTGCTACATTACAATTACACGTACGAACATAGAAAAATACCTGCAGGCTTTGTGTTATTTGATTAATGTGGAATATGTTTACTCAAATACAATTCCTTTCGATAACTGCCGTACATATAGGAAAGTACAAGTTATATGTATGTATAAAATGTGTAGCAAACGAAGACCTTCGTTCCTTAATACATCCATTTAGATATCCATCCAGCCATCCATGTTTATTAACCGTATCTCTCAGTTTTAGAAAATTCTTCACTTTTTTTATTATGAACACAATTCAAGTTTTGGCAGATGAGCTCTGGATGTAAGATTTGACCACGTGCAAAATATACTACTTGACGTCCAACATTTTGCCAAATTATATTTTTAAGTGTCTTTTCTGTACCTTACTAGCCTCCAAGAGCTCCAGCCTCGAGTCCCGAACGAGGCACTGCAACGGTATGGTGACGTCAATGATTTCGGAGTACGCGGATGGAGACTCGGGAGAAACGCCGTCGCCCGTTTGTTCCACATTTATCTCGTGGGTCGTTTCACCTGGAAAGAGCAATTATCATAATTTTAATAATTTATTTCCACAATAACAGATGATCATATCGATGGATGGCTATATTAAGAGATCCTATATGTATTAATAAAATAGCAATTATACATTTTATCAGCATGTATCCACCGCTTCTTTGGATTCACGTGACGTCAGCGATACAATTGAATTAATATTCTAACACTATTAAGACTCTTAGGCCCCATAAGTTCTCGAAATGCGCCAACTGGATAAACTGGATACTGTCTATCATAATAAGCAATCCTTATGTATTACAATCTATTGTCAATAATAAAAAACACTTTTCCTAGCCATTTAACATATGACTTACGTTAAAAACCCTATTAAGGACGTCTTACTGATATTTTTTTTATCGGAGTATAAGTTTGCGTGGATCGTTTAAGCAAAAGATTTATTACAGTGAAGTGGTGCTTACCAGATGGTAGCTTGCCGTACAAAGCCTTCACAATGACCAAACCTTTCTTTTTCTCTTCGTCTTTCCTAATTCTAGAATAAGTCTCTCGCATTAGTTCTACTGTCGCTCTAGCTTGACGTTGCATTTCCTTCAACCTGGAATTGAAAATACAAAAAAAAATTGAGATGTCTCTGCTTTTCTTCTTAGGGAGCTTTCAGGGTAGCGTATTTTTGACGCCCTTTACCCTCGTTTTGGCATGCCCCCCTAAAATACGTTGGTCTGAAAGATCCCTTATATATCTCCAGATAGATCCCTTATAACATTGAGCAGTGCGCTGCTCGCAACAAAGAGTTTAATAATACGTCGCTACATTTCTCTGGCTATTGCTTTGCTCGAAGTAACAAGTCGCTCTGCAGACAATTCTCTATTTTCTCCTCGCCTTTTATCTCTCGCGTCGTCTCCGATATACATATATCGGTATTGGTTATCTACTCGTATTTATCAATAACAAAAGGAACAAAACTGTACAAGTTGCTTAAATTTTTTTTTAAATGAATTGATTTTCTCCAGTTAAGGGATATGAATTAAAGAGTTATTAAATAATATTATCTCAATCATCGTAGCAATCAATATACATTATTGTAATTTTCTGCTATGCAATGTATAGTTTGATCTCAGGCTTCAGTGGTTTGTGAGTGATAACCACACTATAGACAAATGTTTACGTCAAGTCTCAAAAGTTTACTAAAATGATATATATAGGTTACACAATATGTTAACATTATCGCAGAATAATACTTTTGCGAACGCAGATAAAAATTATCACGCCAGGTGCAACAGCCGATACAATCCATTCATCTACTAGTCCACAAAGTGCCAACCTTTCAAAATTAGCCTCCAACGACCTTTGTCTTTCGCGTTCCTGCTTCTCTCTCGCTATGGGGTCTAGCACCAACTTTTTCAGTAACATCCAAGACACCAGAGGTACCAGAGTGGCGTAGAACACCGGGGACGGCATTACTTCTTCACAAAGGTGTATGGGCACTACTATGTTTTGTGAGGAACAGGACCACCTGAAATAATTTCCTTAAATGAATTATATAAAGAAAGATGTTGGTTGATTTTGTTGTATCATTTGTACATGGAAACATATATACTGGTGTACCATGTAATATTTTTAAATAGGACTTTACGGTTGACTTTACAGGATAGTTGACATTACGGTCTTGAAGGTTGTGTCAATGCTATATGGTTGGTGCATTGTATGGAACATTGTAACATGATTACGGATGGATATCTGTGTGGTTTTACGGCAGAGGAATACCTGCACAGTATCTAGCTGATGTTGCAAAATAAGTATTTATAATACCTTGGTGTTTCAATATGGGAGTTGAGTTATTGATCTTTTTCCTTTTCCACTTCTAATACAGATGAAATGTACTCACTTCAGTTTCAACATGACTCCGCTGGGCACGCCCAACATGACCGCCGCAGACACAGTACTGTTTTGTGATACTTTTTTCTCTACACCATATTCTGCTATTGCACCAAATGTACCAAACCTAAAATAGATATATAAAAATAATATTCCATGTAAAAAAATGTTACATTTAATGTTATATAACTTATATTACTTATAAAAATATGGATATGGATGCATTATATATGCAAATTAATATCCACCATCCATCAGGCTATATTTGAGGACTGAGTTTGAAAATAATCATATGATAATGTGATATGAATTGCAGGAATAACTACACGCATTTTTTAATCTTTCTCCCTGTTATATTTACAGTTTCACTTATCTATAGTCGGACATGGTCATTAAAAGAGAAAGGTAAAGGCTACCTACCAAGCTGAACAACTCCCAGTTCGCAAACTTTACATGATTTAAACAATATTATGGAAAATTGTTTCATGCATGTGGGTTTCCTTGATTGATTGATATTTAAAGATAAAAGATGACCATAACTTTGAAAAAACAATGTTACTAAGGATACACAACCCAAACATAGTCAAGTAAAAGTATTTTTTGAGTACCAAGGCTTTCTGGTAGAGTCAGCGGCGTTGTTATTTTTCATAAACTTAGCTAACAATTAAGATACTTACTTCAAGGCTAACCGAAGCTTCATTTCATGTTGTGGTAATTTTCTCATGAGGCTGAACGATATGAAGGAGTGAGGATTGCCAAGCTGCACTGCAGTGTTGGCGTGGTACTTTTCAGAATCTCTCACGTATGTAGAGGTCATAGAAGAACCGCTTTGGCCGCCAGCGCGGTACGTTAAGTAGCCCACTGAGTGAGCATCTAGCTGAATTGCCATGGCTGTGGGAACAATAAGAAATAATCAAGACAATTGTACAGGCAACTGAACTATACAGGCAAGTTCACACTGCTGGTAATTTCACCTTAATATTAAGTTTCACAAAAACGATTATCCATTTAAGATACATTGTTAAGGAAGTTTCAATATATTTGTATAATCTCAATATTTAACTAAACAAATGTGAAATTTCAGTTACACATTTCAGCTTACGGGAATAACCGAAGTTATAATTTTGATCTCACGATATTAACACGATAAAGTTGATACTGTTTTGGTTGTTTGTTCGCGCTAATCTTCGAAATTAAAATTCATTTTGTATATTGTAATAATATGCACGAGGTATGCTATAGGCTATTTAGAATACTGCTACAACATTTAGATAGGCGTCATTAATGTTTTTAAAAATATTTGAGCATTATTTCCGGTCTATTGATATTTATAAAGTAATTCGGAAGAAGAAGCTCTACTGAAACGCTTTACATGCGCGCGCTAGCGTAATGGAGTGATACCTAAATAGAATGTACAAAAAAGTATCGGTATCTAGAAAAAAATCCGCGACATCACATACAATTGTTATAAACAAGCCCCAATAAGGCATACATTTATGAAATATAATAAGACATCATGGCGTATTATTCCTTACGAACGAAAGTTATTTATAACATAACTCTGTTACCGAAAATCTCTGACCACAATGTTGAACAAAAACAAACTCTAATGAACTAACCTGCCCATACGCGAGTCACATGCATTAATAATAGTATGATCATTGGTGTTAATACTTGGAATTACAAATAAATACTTATTTTTAATTTTAGATTTGTTTAACTTATATATGTACTTACTTGAAGCAAACGTTGGTATTATGCCTCTAGGAGTGAACTGGAAACCAGTTCCGCAATTAATAAATGTAAGTCGAGACGTTGTGCGGAATATCTTGAATCCAAGGAGTGGGCCATTTCCAATACCACACTCCACCTCTGTCCATCCTTTCTCTGAACTTAAATTTCGATTGCATACATTAACTGAACCTGATCCTGAAAGTGAACAATGTTAAATTATTAAAAGTTTCTGGAGATTTCCATAAAAGCAGTAGACACCTATGGAAATCATGAGGATTTACTTTGTATATACTATATTATTGTTTGGAAAAATAAATGAGTTCATAATTTAATTTTTAAATAGTTAACATTACTTAATAAATATACTATTTTACTTGCAATAATATCAAGTAACATATTTTTATAGCATGAAGGATTCCTTTAATTAAGACAATAATAATATAACTATCAGATTCCAACATTAGGTATGAATATCTTATTATGTTTTTTATATTAATTATGTTACATATATAAATAGATGCATAATATTCTATAGAAACCGACGTTTGTATGTATATAAGTTTTCAAAAGTAACATCAAAATGAATTGTTTTCATATTGCAAAAAATAAAAATATTTATTTATTTGCATCGTTGTTTTATGGCTTGAATGCATATTTTTCGTATTCTTATTATCCTTTGACATACTGAGTATGTATTTTGAAGACGACTCTATATACAAGCTGAAGCAAATATGCCCTCTTAAACAATTGTTTACAATCATTGCAATGCCATATGGGAGAATCATGCAAGGTTAAAGCTATCATTCAATGAAACTGTTATTATGTCGGAGAGTACATTTCTGCAAGTGATAATACAGACACATTTATACCTATTCCATTCTGTGTTGATATATTCCCAGACAAGGTTACAGTGTTCCTAAGTGTGACCGGGGCGTCAATTGATTGCTGTATAGTCATACCGGATACTTCAATATTGGGTATTATTGTTGCATCCTCCCTGTGAAGAAAGTCGATATGTATATATATATAATTTGTATGCAAGTGTCATTGACATTTTCAAACAAAGTTTACCTACTTGAAATAATATAATGATTTATGAGGAATAACTGTCCTTTGTAAGCATTCATCATAAATGTCCATTCATAAGTTTGTGAGATTTCTTCACATGAACTGAACACCACATTCAATTTAATTTCACTAATACAATTCAAATTACTTATGGAGGTACATTAGTATTGAGTAGTTATATTCATATAAAATATATGTTTGGATAATTTGAAATATAGGATAATTTGTTCATCATCCATATTTCTTGTGTTATTTAAATAAGGTTTATAATATAACTATCAATTTTAAATTTAAATAGTCCCACAGGTAAAGGTCAAACAACTTTTTCATTGATACATATAAATACAAAAAGTTCAACATGTCATTCATTAAGTTAGGATTCAAATAATTCTTTTCACTACAGCCAATAACACTATCTATGTATTCATAGTAGAATAAAAAAAAGGTCTACTTACAAAATTTCATATTCATCATAATATTTCATGAACATATCTGTAGCATTAATGGAAAGAGTGATGGTGCCTCTGGGGTTGGCACTTTGCTGCAGTCTTCGTTCTTCTCTTTCTCTCTTTAACCTAGACATAGACAAGTTTTATGTAAATATTATATCTTTAAAATATCACCCCATGTAATTTGACTTTCATGGAATTGGCGGTCATTGTCATAAATATGTATGTTCCAGGAATAACCATTTTACTTGCTGCCAGTATACATGTTTTTAAAAATATTTGAGCAATATTTCAGGTCTATCCAAAAATGATTGGCACAACATTTACTACTACACTAATATAAAAAGAGATTATATTACGTTGATTTAAGAACGATAGAGTAGATTTCGAGAAGAAATTTTAAATAATTAAATAGTGTAAAATGTGAGAACAAAATGAGTAGAGAAATTTAAACACAAAAAAAATATTAAAGACAAAATATGTACGAGAAGTAAGCTTATAGCAGAAATCATTCAGCCAGAAGTTCAAGTTTAGCCAAATCATAATAAACATATGGAAATATGATTTTATATATATGCTATTTAATACCTTTCATATTCATCCCTAATTTCTCTTGGTGTACGCGTGCGGAATATGATTTCCCATCCCTCTACTTCCAAGCCTCTTTTCCCTGAAATATTTTGATATACATAAATACACTTGTTGAGAGAAATTATAAAGAGACAGAAATTTTCATACGGGAACTGATGCTCAAATCAAATTGATCACATGTGTTCTTTCCTCAAAACAAAGTTGCATTAGAATGTCCAACTTTCCCTCTGAGAATGTTAAATCTACCTAGTTGTTTTAAACATAAATAATATTTATATTTAAGCTGCTCTGTGCACTACATTGATAATTTAACAGAATATAAACTAAATGTATAAAATACTTTACATTCATATGAACTATAAGACCTGTACAGTGAGTAAACATGATACAATGCACAAATTATATATATGTAATAATGAATACAATGTGTATATGAAGTTAAAAAAGTAAATAGATATAAATGAAATAATAGGTAAGCTAATGAATGGTCTGTACAACATTGAATAAAAACATTCCAAATGTTACTTTACATATATAAGTGGTAATGGTGAAATGTAGTTCTTAATTAATACAAAAATAAGAAAAAAATTATAATTATTGGTAATTTTATCCCATCAACAACCAAGACCAGTCGTTCAGACTTTCACAGTAAATAAAGAACAAAGTGTGAAAATAAAGAATTATTGGGGAAAATCATTAGATCAATAACTATACCTAAAGTATCATAAATGGCCCTCTTGTGAGAGTCTGATAATACTTCATAAGCCTCTTTCACTTTATTAAAAATTTGCTCAGCCCATTTCTGCTTGTTGGGGTCGGTGCTGTGCTTGTCTGGGTGAAACATACGAGAGAATCGGCGGTATGCACTGTTTATCTCCTCGGGGGTTGCCTGAAATCATGTTTCATTATACTACTTAAGATATCATATGAAGATATTTTTAATGTGGTAACATTGAAATGTTCATGTTTATTAACAATTTTGAGCATAGATTTAACATTCATATGAAGTACGATAAAAAAGAAAGGTAGTATAAGTATTATCTGGTGAAAATAACATTAAATACATTTAATTACAATTATCAGACAAATAAAGAGAAAAAAATTGTGCTCATATAAGAAATAGCTTTTTGTCATGAATTTTCTTACATTTTCCAAATATTAGTGTTTATCACAGATAAACATGTGGAAACATCAAAATTTTATTAAACTTTTACATGTTACATGACATTATTAGATAGTTTTTATAAACTAATATATAATTTATCTATTTATTTATACAATCACATAAGGAGCAAATGAACAGAACAGTTCAAAATATTAATTGCTATATAAAGCAGCTTACAAAATATATATTCATGGTTAAGTTTTTTAAATTAAATGAGGACTTAATTATACATGTTCCAATAGTTACAGAGGATTGCATCTACAATTGTCAAAGGTGGAACAGATAATTTTTGCATGGAACAGTGTATCAGTACAGTGGAACATTTGATTATAAAATAGAAAAAGTTATAGGTTTTGTACTATTTTCGATTTACTCGATTATTATTATTATTTAGTACTCTTTTAGAAAAAAAAATATAGAATAGAGGAAAGCAGGATAATTGTTAACAATTTTAGTTACAAGTGACAATATACAGGGGTACATACACTACAAGTATCAGTATAAGAGGTAATGGAAGATTTTAGTTAATTTGTCCTACAGCAGTGACAGTATCATACTTGCATAATTCGTAAACAGTAAATCATTTATTTAATTATACTAATTAATTATTGTAATCATCACCATAACCCTTTTATAATTCAATTTTTGGTTACATGTTTCCAATAAGAATATGAAAGGTTAAGATCAGTTTGTCAATCTGGACGAGTAGGGTTTGACAGCCTTGACACATCTTTGAGAAAAATTGCAGTATACATAATAATATTACAGTGAAATCATTTAATCAGTTAAAGGAGCTGATTTTTAAACTGATAACCTTACATTAATAAAAAGGAAATGTATAATATTTAAATTAGTTGGCAATCGTTAAATTTGTTTTTTTTTCTGTCATGAAAATGTGTATAGAATGCGTCCATGATATATAAATTAAAAGAAATTGTGCAGATATTGGGTTTTAAATATATGATTAGAAAAATAAATTTTCAACTTCGAGATATCCGTGTAATATTCAAATACTGAAATCTTAAAACGGAGAATCATATATATAATAATTATAAAGTTAATTACTGTCGTTACGAAAGTTTTAGAGTATAACCTAAAAATACGTATTGGGAGTTGAAATCGTAAGTAAACATATATTAACGCCTGAATAGAAAGCATTTATTGCAAGTCTTTCTGCTGATAACTTTATTTTGGATCAAGATTTTGGGGTTATATAATAATGTTGCAATAGTATATCGGTTTGATAAAGTGAACATGTGATTTAATATTTACCGTTTTGGAAACATTCAGTAATTGGTAAAAGTTATCTTCCAACAGAATATTTTCTCCCTCTTCCTCCATCTTTGGCGCTATGATGAAATTTAAAACTACTTATAGAACGAAGATATTCCACTATGTCCGAAAGATCTTTTTAAAACCGCCGCAATGTCAGTTGAAAAGACGAAAAAATGTATGACAGACAAATGACAAATTCGCCAAATCTTGATAAGAATAGACAACTGTAGATATTCTATATGACTGCGAACACAGATAGTATAATACATAATACATAATCGTTTAGCGTGATTTTAAAATATAATCTTTTCATTTCTGTTAGATTCTAGACATACAGATTTTGGCTTTAAAAGACTCTGTAATGATTGATGATTCCAGCTTCATTATATTTTCTCCGCTTGAACTTTTTCATAAGGCTTCATAGATAACATAATTTTTTCTTAGTTAAAATCATAAGCAATAGAGGAGCTTCAGTGGAAGTTTTGTACAATCTGTGTACTTATAATTTAGTTGATGTCTCCAACAAAAAATAACGTCCCGTTAAAAATATTTTTGTAAATGTGTCGTTTTAAATTTATGCACTATTATAAAAAAGGTGCGAAATAAGTGCTAAACGAGCAGGTGCGTAATCCAGGTGAAATTTATAATTTTTTAATTTTTAAATGTTATTTTTCGAACTGTTCCCAATTAAACTAGATGTTTTTGTAACTGTAAAGTGATTGTGTGTTGCATTTATTTTTTATTCTTACGTCAATTAATGAAAATAAAGGTAATAAATTCTAGAGACAAGTTTTAGTGCGATTTAACTTTAGACTATTTTTGTGTAGGCGTACATGATCGAATTGTAAAGCAATAAAATGGCTGGTTCATTTACTAAATTAGTTGATTACACAGGGCTATGTTTTTGATAATATTTTTTTATTTTTGAGAAAGCGGCCAAATGTAGCTGGAATGTATGAAATGTCAGAGATGCACCAGTAATCTCACTAAATATGCATTGATGCATACTTACAAGCAGGCTTTCCCCTGTTGGTGTCATTAATTATGCTCAAACACAGTGGGTGAAAGTTTTACTGGATGAATATCTATCTACACATATGAAATTTTTACAAATATAAAATATAGTCATTTTATTACACAGCTCTAGTTGTAACCATTTCTTTAGTAGTGTATCTACTATACCCTTCTGCCATATGCTATTGGACATATTTTATTACAATACAATAACTAGCTTTCATGTAACCATCATATTTTTAATAAGTATTAAATACATCATTATACTAACTGTAATACATGGGAAATATTTCTCCGTACCATTCTTACACATTGTCTCTCAAGTTGATTAATGGATTTCACTGGGTATGAATAAGAAATATAAATACTTTGGAAGGCAATTTAAAACAGCAATAATGCAAGATTGTGAGTATGTATCTGAAATTAATATTTGAGCTATTTGCACTTACTCATTTTTGCTGATTCATATCCTCACATATGGCTAGTGATAAATATGTTGATGTCCTTCAAGATCTGAAATCTATTCACCTTTTTATATTAAGGGGATCATAGTTCTTGTCTCTTATCATCACAAGTTGAATTTTAAATTTGTCATTGGTTTTTGTGATGCATTTCGAGAAAAAAGTAAATTCTACTTTATAGATTTAAAAGTTTACCTGACTGGTGAGTCACTGTTTTTTGTTTAAATCTCAGTTTGTTCATAACTTCATTGATGTAACAAGTTTTTATTAAATGAGATGGTTAGACTGACCGCTACTTCATGAGCTTCAAATATAATAATAGCATTTTCAATTCAATAATAATACTGATTTATTGATGTAGTACAAAGGATTCTCTATGTCGCACAGGTAATACTTGTTATCTGATTGGTTTTAAACAATTAATATCTATAACCATTCAGTAAAAATTTGTTGATTCCATTAAAACAAAAAGAAATATTTGCATTAAGATATATTAATAAGAAAAGGCATAGTGGTAATAAGAAGTAATAGCAATTGAAGGTGGTTGTTTCCTGTGGTACACATTTTCTTACACTTCCGAGCAGTAGTACATATCAAAGTTGAATTCTTAATATCACCCTGAATATACATACTGAATACACAAAAGGTGATTATAGTTATAAAAAAAGAAACTTTTGTGATGTTTTACACAAGTTAAGTTTGTTCTTTCTATTCTTTATATATCACAATACAGGAAGCAATGCCATATGTATACCACTTCCATTTTTGACTCCTTGAATATTGCTGCTTGACAAATTGACCTAGCTGTAACATACTTTCTAATTAATTCATTCATTGATATCATTCACTGTTAATAGAATAGTATATATTGCTTTTTTAAACATGATTATTGAAATGCTATCGTAATTACCTAATTGAATGTGTATTAAACTAGTTGATCTGGAACATGTCGTCCTGGTTGAATTTCAATATATTTGATTGTGATATTTATATGTATTATAATTTTGTATGTATATCATTCTGTAGAATTTACTTACCCTTAGGAATTTCATTGATATATTGTGCACGTGAGCTCTGAGTTAAATGATTGTCAAATGGAGATAGATATGTGGACAAAATGACTGAAATTATAAGGATATCGTTTATGTCAGTTGGCCAAGAAATAATCAATTTAATGGGAACTTCTAAATGTTAGTTATGATCAAGAGTGTGCATTAAAATGAGGAGTTTTGCAGTTTGTTTGAACATCTGACTTTCCTTTGCTATTGGCATGAGTTTGTTTCTTTTGAAAACTTTTTTAGGACCATGACAAATAAAAAAAAAAATGGTTTCACATATTCATAGTTCATATCATCAATTGTAGTAGTCATGCAAAAATCTAAAAAGCACTGTTGTTATCTTTTGCAGAATACTCCATTTTTCTTTGCTTGAAATGTTGTTAGGACAATTACGAACTTTTAGAAAACTTCAAGTACATTTGTGCTCATTCTCAAGTAATCAAGTAATTTTAAAACTAATTTCAATTTATATTTTCAATTATAATTTACTTCATGCCAAAATTACATGTATTGAAAACAATTTATAAATGAAATACACTGTAAATTTTACCAAAATATTTTTTTGGTTTAAGGTATTGGTCGAGGAGGAAAAGCTATGCCGTCTACGCATCTAAATTTACGCGAAGATGATGTGGTACGTCTGGCTCTCGAGTTCCTTCACAATCGCGACTTGCACATTACGCAGCTGTCATTGGAACGGGAGACTGGCGTTATAAATGGCAATTTTGCGGATGACGTTTTATTTCTAAGACAACTGATCCTCGATGGACAGTGGGACGACGTCCTCGAGTTCATTCAACCCCTTAGTGCACTCAAGAGCTTCCAGACTGACAAATTCCACTACGCTATATTAAGACATAAGTACATAGAACTTTTATGCATTAGATCAGAAATAAAAGCTTACAACAATGTCGAAAACATCGTGGACGAAGTCGTCAAAGTACTCAGCGACCTAGAAAAATTAGCGCCGTCGAAGGAAGAATACTCAAATTTATGTTTACTTCTAACTCTTCCCAGTATAACAGATCACGCACAATTTAAGAAATGGAATCCTAGTAATGCTCGTGTTCAGTGTTTTCGAGAAGTGTATCCTCTTGTTGAACAGTTTTTGCCTTGCGACAAGAAGTCTGGCGGAGTTACGCTGAAGTGCGCCAAAAATGATCGTTTGATGCAATTACTCATCAAAGGAATTTTATACGAATCATGCGTGAATTATTGCCAAGCTAAGGCCACCGGCTCTAAAGAGGCGCAATCGAACGAAGTGAATTTTTCCCGACTTCTAGATGGTTCTGGTTTCGACGAATCGGACTTGAGTTTATTGTCGTGGCTACAGTCTATACCGGCCGATACGTTTAGTGTGCCTTTTGAACAGCGCATGTTGAATGTGGACGTGGAAAAGTTGGAACGGCCGTCTTTGCACACTTCGTGGACTGAACATATGCTCGTCACGCCCATAAAGCCCCGCACATTCCCGCATTTGGCTATGCCGTTTAGAAGGCCGCGTTCCGCTGCAGATGCAATGACGCGTTCGTTGCGACCTCTTCCTGATGGTGCTCCCCGACACCCGGCCGTAATGGCCCTCTCTGCGATCGACTACGGGCCCTCGTCATCTTGCTTTGCAGGTTTTCATCTTACTGGTATAAAAGGAAGCAAATTAATGAATACGTCTGTTGACAGACTCTTCGATAATATTAACGATGAAAGCTTGTATCACGAGTTCAATGAGCCTCTAAATCCAATCGAAGAGAAATTAAAACCTATTGGAGAAATAACAACATCAACAAAAACTAACGACAGTAGTGTGGGTGCGTCGAATGCGACAACGCCAGAACACAGGAATCAGGATTACTCTGCATCAACCTCGATTTCGACCACGGCTGTCTCAACCGAGCGGTCATCACTCGCTGAACGCACTCCACAGCAAGCAGAGCCGGCGGCCGTGCCGAATGCGGACGGTGATTTCAGAAGAGATCTTTTGAAAGAATATCAAATACAAAAACAACGGGAATGTGATGATTATCTCCGTAATCTGTGCTCGTCAGAGCTGAGGCCGCAGAAAACGTAAGTCCTTTTATCAGACACGAGTAGATTTTGTCAATCTTGTTATAGATAAATGATTTTCCGTACCTACTCTGTATACAAGATCATTACTTGGCCTCAATCAGTTTATAATGTAATTATTACAATAGATTTTTAGATAATAAGTATTGTATAAATAATTAAAATATCAATTTAGCGTTTTGTAATTTAGTAACAAACCTAAAATGTTCGTTTTTAACCCATTTTCAGGATGGAACAAGCTGCTGAGGTTCCTTCTGCTTTTCTGCCCGCTGTTAAATATCCGCAAACGCTTTCTGAAAAGATTCAGGATCAATCTCAATTTATGAGGTAGTTATACATGAATACTTTGTAATACTTAAAATCACTCGTACCATGATTTAAGATATATGACGTTAAAATTGTTTATATACGATTGGTAATATATTGATATTAGTTTAAACGATCGTGTTAAACGTAATTCTCTGTGGTATCAGCTTCTCTTTAGCATCAATATGAAAAGTAAACGGCTCAGATAACTGCTACGTTTCTTACACAGATTAGTGCAATAACTCAACCGTGTTGGTTCTTTTCCCTCCTGTACGAAACACTGTTTCCATTGCCGTGTGCACAATAAACGTTAGTCACTTATGTATGTGTTACTGTAACATAAATTGAAAGGTGCATTATTTGCTTACTGTATGTTTTCTTTCATACATCGAGGAAATAATTTGTTCCGCTGCATGTTCGCGATTGCTGTAGTTAGAGAATTGTCTATAAATAGAGGCGATTGCTTTGTAACTGTAAGAAACGGGCCCGTGTTTGTTGGAAAGCGGCAAAAAGCCATTTTTTCATTTGAAAAATAGGGCTCTGTCAAGCTACAAGCATTTGAAATGATGTACGTAAATTGATTTAAATTTGCTATGCATTTTGTGATACTCCTTGCAATCTTATATTGTCTTTGCATTTATTGACTAATAGACAGAGGAATATTCGAATAGACAAATTAATTGAGAAACATTTAAAGGAATAATAGAGAATATGTTTCGTCGCGGTCTTTAGAGCGAAAGCGTATCTCGTGTCACAATTTACAATATGACATTACGATTCAGATATTACTGTAGAAATTCTCGTCTATTCCAGAAAGAACGAGATAACCGAGTCGATAGAGATCGCCGACTCAACACACGTGAGTAACATTTTGTATTCGTATTACAAAAACATAACTCCCGCTTCCATCCGTCACTGTTGGCTGAGCGCGGCGATCGTGACTTATCACAAGTTTCCCGATAGCTGGCCTGCACTACGTCGCGCTCCACTCGCAATGAATTTTCCTTATTATCTTTACGAAATCTATTCATAAAACATCTTTATATCTACCTGCCTATATATCTATCTTGATTCTTTCTCCGCGAATCAGTATATGGTCGTTATTCTTGACGATTTCTCTGCCAATCGCAAAAATTATTCCTGATATAATCGGCAGCTCATTAATAAAGTTAGACACTTTTGAACGGAATCATTTATAGTTGGCTGCAAAAATTAATTATTTCATTGTCTAAGTCTGATTTACGAACTTTATTAAAATGCAAATTAATCTGTGACTGTAGTAATTTGAATCTGTAATTATAGATCTTAATTCCTATTAATGTCATGCACTATGTAACCTCGAAATTAATGTACAGGGTTGTAATAAAATCTATAAATAAACAAGTATATTTGGTAAGTAAATGAGTATCCGTAAGTAAGAAAGAATAGTTTTTTTTTAATTTGCGATAGAGGTTTCACACTCTATCAATACTATAGAGCTGTTTATGTATCGTGAGAATGACAGTGACAATATGTAAATGAAATTCGTTTAACAATCTTTAAGCTCTGGATGTTTAAGCGTTGCGATCTGGCGACAGGCTGCCTGGTTGCGAGCTTTTTATATCCCTCTGATTGTGAATGATCTCGTCTGCCATCGCTGAAGCTTTGCAGCATAATCCACCACTCTGCTCGAAACGGGATTGGCGTAGACGAGAGGATTATGCAAATTTGTGTAACACTAATATGGCCCAACTAGTTTCGGAACTATACGAGGTCCTTCATTATGTGCTGCCGCTGATTGCAGCGAGGAAGCGGCGGAAACTAGTCTTAGTATCAGCGGAGACCAGTCGAGCCATCCAAACATACGTGCGTTAAGCTGGTACATATATAATCAAGTGTATAAACATTCACGATACATTTAATAGTAAGTTATTAATATGAAAATCGAAGGCGATAGCGTTTAATTTTTAAATGCTGCTGTACATTATTATAGTAACCTGAACCTCTTGCTAGCTTTCCTATATACCTGCGTACACCAATTCATTGGTTCTCTCAATGTTGACGTGATTTGACTACATATTGTGTCATCCCCGAAATATAATCCAGGTATGCTATTTGTAAATTGTATGCATATGTTTTTGTAAATCCTTTAATATCGCAAAACTGTGTGTTTGCTAAGTGGTTCCTTTTTGCATAAAGACGGA
>DWED01000023.1:0-19128 GCA_018245795.1 Protelbella ruficauda | reverse complement strand
AATTTTTTAACACCAACCGAAGCTGTGTTAAAATTTTTAAAAGACTAACTGGTCTAAAATGTATATGGTACCTCACAGACTAATCAAGAGGAAAATAAAATGAATATTGATGAGCCAGAGCAAGTTTCAGCACCGATTCCTTTTTCAAGTGTTATTACTAACACTTATTTAGGACAGTTATCGGATAATACTCCCGAAATTATTATTAATAGAATATCACAACTAAATCCTAGATTTGACTTGAATCAAATTTATGTAGAATAAACGATGAAATAGGACAAAAAAAATCAACCCAATAAGGGTTGATTTTTTTTGTCCTATTTCATCGTTTATTCTACATAATTTAAAATATAGTTTTAGTAACTTTAATTTTGTTAAAGAAAAAGTGGATTGTTACATTAATTGATATAATAATGAACGAATTTTTGTAAAATATCAAATGTCTCCTATAAATGCACAAAGTTTATGAGAAAATAAGATAAACTTTAAAAACTTTAAAAAAGTGAACTTATATGGGTAGATACATAGGTGTAGTTTTTACAATTTAAATGTAAATTTTATTGGTCTATTTTACTTTTTTTGTTATAATTAATACAATTTAATACTTACAATAATCCTATATATACTAAAAATATGGTCTAGTGTCTCTACAGTTAACCTTAAATTAAATACTATATGTCTTAATTTATTTTTAATTTGTTAAGACTGTTTGTTAATTGGTTTTAATGGTCATGTTTCTTTTATTAAATTTTTTGTATTAAATATTTTGGAGGAACAAACATGCAAATTAAAAAATCTTATACCTTTGATGATCTACTATTAGTTCCACAAAAATCAGATATTTTACCATATCAAATTGACTTAAGAACTAAACTAACAAAAAATATTGAATTAAATATTCCTTTTATATCTTCAGCAATGGATACTGTTACTGAATCAAAATTGGCAATCGCAATTGCTCGCGAGGGTGGAATTGGAATTATTCATAAAAATTTATCAATTTATAAACAAGCAGCAGAAGTTGAAAAAGTTAAACGTAACGAGTCAGGTTTTATTATTAATCCGATAACATTAAAACCAACAATGACAGTTCAGGATGCTGAAAATATTATGGCTCAGTATCGTATTTCTGGTTTACCAATTGTTGATGAAGAAAACAGATTATTGGGAATAATTACAAATCGGGATATTAGAGCATGTCATGATTTAACTGCTTCTGTGGATAAATTTATGACTGTAAAAAACTTAATTACAACTCATGAAAATATTGATTTAGAACAAGCAAAAGATATTTTGTTAAATAATCGCATTGAAAAACTACCAATCGTTAATGAAAAAAATGTGTTAATTGGGTTAATTACCATTAAAGATATTAATAATCGTGACGAATATCCTAATGCTTGTAAAGATGAACAAGGACGATTACGAGTAGGTGCAGCCGTTGGGGTTGATGAAAATACATTATTACGTGTTGAAAAACTTGTTGCCGTTGGGGTTGATGTAATTGTTGTTGACTCAGCCCATGGTCATAGTCAAGGTATTATTAATATGGTTAAAAAAATTAAAAAAGCTTTTCCAACGATTAATTTAATTGCTGGGAATGTTGTTACTGCTCAAGGAGCTTTAGATTTAATTGCAGCTGGTGCTAATGCAATTAAAGTTGGTGTCGGACCAGGAAGTATTTGTACAACAAGAGTTGTTGCTGGAGTTGGAGTTCCTCAAATGACAGCCATTAATGATGTTTATGAGGTTTGTAAAGGAAAAGAAATTCCAGTCATTGCTGATGGTGGAATTAAATATTCTGGGGATGTTGTTAAAGCACTTGCAGCTGGTTCTAATGCAGTAATGATGGGTTCAGTTTTTGCATCAACATTTGAAGCACCTGGTGAAGAAATGATTGTTGAAGGTAAAAAATATAAAACATATATGGGAATGGGCTCATTAGCTGCTATGAAAAAAGGCAGTGCTGATCGTTATTTTCAAGATAAAAATCGTAAATTAGTTCCAGAAGGAGTTGAAGGACGAGTTTTATTAAAGGGTAAATTAAGTGATATTTTATTTCAATTTATTGGTGGTGTACGGAGCGGTTTTGGTTATTGTGGTGCAAAAAATATTCTAATGTTGCAAAAAACAGCTCAGTTTGTGGAAATTTCAAATAATGGTTTAAAAGAATCACATCCACATGATATTGCAATTACCAAAGAACCACCAAATTACACAAAATAATATTATTATAAGCAAAAAGATAAATGGAGATGAGAAAGCATATCAATTTCCATTTTTATTTTTAAAAAATATTATTTTAATTGATATTTTTTATTAATTAAGATATTATTTATATGATGTCTTAATAATTTATATCATAAGGAGGTGCTAGTAATGAAAAGAACGTGACAACCAAGTAAAATTAAACATAAAAGAACACATGGTTTTCGAGCAAGAATGGAATCAGCTTCAGGCCGTAAAGTTTTAAGTAAAAGAAGAGCGAAAGGAAGAAAAGTATTATCAGCTTAAAAATGCTGGTAAAATACTTTATTTTTCTATTTGTGTCGAAATGTGAAAAAAAAATTTATTGTTAAAAAAAATTATGAATTTCAAAAAATAATAAATAATCGTTCTTTTATTAAAACTAACCCTTATTTTATTTATTTTAAAAGAAATGATCTTAATTATCATCGTTTTGGAATATCTGTTGGTAAAAAATTAAGAAATGCCTTTGTTAGAAATAAAGTAAAAAGACAAATTCGAAGTATGTTAAATTTTGATTTTTCAGTAACAGAAGGTTATGATCAAATCATTATTGTTCGAAAATCATATTTTAACAATAGTTATTTAATTAATAAAGAAATTTTATTAAATCAAATTAAAATGTAAAAAGGAGGAGAAATAGTGAACTATCGTGATTATATTTTCTCCGATGGGAAAAGAACACGAAAACCTTGATATTCAATTGCCTGGAAATGAACAAAATTAGTCCTATATCTTTTTTTAATTATATCAATGTTATGAGGTTGTGGGCAAATGATGGTTCCAAAATATGGGACTGCCCAAATTTTAGATGTTTCTGGTCAGAAAGTATATAAACCAGGAGTTTTCTTTGAAATTATTTTAGGATACGCTAATGTTGGGAAAGAACACTTTTTTCATTTTGAAAATGGACAACTATATGAATATCCATATTTAGCAATTAGAACATGATCTGATGCTTTTGTTAAAACATCTTCACCATTTTATGGTTGTTTTGTGTTTCCTGTTGCTTGAATTTTAGTTAATTTAATTTATGGTTTTGGTGGATTAGATAATGGTGCAGGAATTATTGGCGCATTATTCTTAACTTCATTAATTGTGCGTTTAATTACTTTAATGTTTAGTTGAAAAGCACAACGAAATCAAGACAAAATGCAATTAATGCAAATTAAACAAGCAGAAATTCAGGCCAAATATAAGGGTTCAAAAGATCCAGCGGCAAAACAAAAGCAACAAATGGAAATGATGCAGTTGTATCGCAAAGAAGGAGTTTCACCATTATCCACAATTGGTTCGTCTTTTTTATCAATTCCGTTTTTAATTGCGATGTATACTGTTGTTAGAGCAACACGAGAATTAAAAATGGCGACAATTGGGCAAATTTCTTTAATTGAAAAGCCATGAGATATGATTACTAGTGGGAATTATGTTTATTTAGCTTTATTATTTGTATATTTGCCTATTCAAATTCTTTCGATGATTTTACCAACTATTTTAAATCTTCGTAAAACAAGAGTTATTACAAAGGAACAGAAAAAAGCACGTAAACGGCAATTTATTATGCAAGGAGTAATGATTGTTGTCTTCTTTGTAGTTACAATTTCAATTGCATCTGGGGTTGCTATTTATTGAATTTTCTCAGCCTTTATTCAAATTTTACAAGCATTAGGATTTCATTTCTTACGAGTTAAGAAACGAAGTAAAAAAAATAAAAACAAAGAATCGTTTGGACAAAGAATTAAACATTTATTTGTTAGAAAACAACATTTAAAAACAACTAATAATATTGAAAATGTTGAAATTACAAAAACAAAACAAGTAAAAACAAATAATGCCGATAAAATTTCTTATAATCCGGTTAAATCAAAACCTAAAAAATCTAAATTTTCTTTACATAGTAAGAAAAAAAATAAAGATTAATGATTTTCATAAAAAAATTTAAGTCGTAAAAAAAATTTAGAGAATTTTTAAATAATTCAAATAAAAACTTCTTTTATAAAACTGAATTATCAACAAAATGATTTTTTCAGCGACTAGAAGTAACCTTTTTTGAAATTAATGATATTATTTTTTTTTGTAAAGAACATTTAGATAGTATTATCAAAGATATCTTATTAACGAAAGATTATGAGCTGTCTTTTTCATATTCTAATAAGCAATTTTTAATTACATTAAATATTAGAGGTTTTAAAATAAATATTAATATTTTTGATTTTGTTTTTATTCTAGAAACATTATTACATACATATATTAGTCGTAAATTTCAAAATGATTTTAAATTTATTATTATTTTTAATTATGATAAATTAATGTTATTAGAAGCTGTACAAAGTGTTGTTAAGAGAGTTTTATCATCAAAAAAAGATCAATTATTGCCTGTTATGAATAAAGAACAACGAAAATTAGTTCATAGTAATGTTCTAAAATTTCCAGAAGTAATTTTAAAGTCAATTGGTTCGGAAAATACTCGCCAAATTGTTCTTAAGTATAATTATAAAAAATAATTATTTTTTAATAATGAACAAATTTTTGTAAAATATCAAATGTTTCCTATAAATGTAGAAAGTTTATGAGAAGAAAAGATAGACTTTAGAAAACTGAACTTATGTGGGTAGGTACACAGTCTAAAATGTTAGTCAAGTTTATAAAAAAATTTGACTTATTACTTAAGTTATTATATTATTGCTAGTATAGTGTATGACTTTTATGTAGTAGATACTAGCATTAAAAATTAGGAATAATTAAAAATGAAGACTTGAATAAATATATTGTTAAGTACATTATTGTTATCAATTTTAGGCTCAACTGTTTTTTCATCAAAGGCAATAAATTTAACCAAAAATTATTTAAATAATATTTCTAATAGTCAATATAATATCGACTCAACATATCCAACTTTTAAAGATAAACAAACTTGATCCAATTCACAACGAGTTTGTTGAGATGGAGGGACCTGTGATCCGCATCCTAACTCCAGAACAATTTCATTTAATTGAAAACAATATGCTGATGATTGAAATACATTTAAAAAAAATTATTCTAGTTTTACGATTGAAATACAGGGATTAGCTAATTCAAGATATAATTCGGATACTTTAAACGATAGAACATTTAATACATCAGCAATTTCATCAAATAAAATGGATAGTGGTATTGGTAGTCATAATTATAATAAGTTTTTGTCAAATGCCAAAGCTCATTATTCAAATTTTGGTAGTAACTCAGCTTATGCTGGTTATTATTTGTGACATGATTCAACCAATATATATGTTTTTTTATCTTTAGTTGCTCAAACACAAAAGGGAGGTATTGGTGAAACACGGGGGGCTGAAGCCTCAATTAATTATAAAGGAATTACGTTCCATTCATCATATTTTCTTTACAAAGTGTTAAAAATAATTTAAATAATGCTTTAAATAAAGAAATTAATTTAACATCTGATTATTCAGGTAGTTTGGAAGATAAAAATAATATAAATGATCCAACTGGAAAAGGAAAGGATTTAACAACATTATTAACTACAACTATAAAAAATGTATTAGGAAATGAATATTCAAAATGAGAACGATATATTCAACCATTTTCATTTAATAATAGTACACGTAAAGCAACAACTGTTTTTAAATTTAAAAATTCTAATACTGGCAATCAAGAAATATGAACTTTTGAAAAACCGATTAATATAAAATTATCAGAAAATTATTGAGGTAAGTCACTAAGTGCTAGATTAAATTTTTTCCGGGACAAATTGTTAATCCAAATGATTCTACTCAAGGGATGGTTTCTGATAAACTAATCCAATTAGAGCCTGATAAAGTAAGTGATACTTATGGTGGGACATTAGAATTTCATACAACTGCGCATTTACAATTTGATGGACTTAATGAATCATCTGAATGAATGACAGTAAATGGTCAACCTGTTGAAGTTATTAATAACAAATTTGTTTACAATATGAAAGATCAACGTGTTACGGAAGGCAAAGATGGCACAAATATTTATGATATTGTTGTTAGTCATGATGATGGAAAAAATAAAGCAAAATATCAAATAAAATATAAAATTTCTAATTTAGTACCAACTTTATTACCTAAATGATATGCGTGAGATCCAACTAAAAATCCTAATCAAAATGATTTAATTGTACCATCAATTGATGGTAAACCTAATCGAAAGTATGACCCCGAAGTTAATCCAGAAACTGGTACAAAAACCCAAATATTATGAGTAAAGAAAAAATCTCAATATCCTTTTCCATTAGATCCTTTAAATAAATATAGTGAAGTTATTGACCCTAAAAGAAATCCACAAGATTATGATTTAGGCTTTTTAGCAGAAGGCTCAGTTGTTGGAACGGGAGTTCAGCAATTATTTAATCCAGCAGAAGTTAATGAGGTTTGGCGAGAAGGAGTTAACAGTAATTTAGATAGTCCTGCTAATCCAACAGAACGTGAGCGATTAACTAAAATAGAACCGGATTCAGTTAATAGGTATTGGTTTTGAGAAGGCTTTTGGCATTATATTACAAGAACTAATGATAGTTTAGCATATGAAAAATATGTATTAATTGGCGCAAAATATCAAGATAAATATCCCCGTTTTTTAGATCTTTTAGGTAATAATAACATTGCAGTTGATTTTTGAACAACTATTCATGGCATTCATCTAAAAAATTATTTAGTTGATTATAAAAAACTTGATGTAACTAAAATTAAAAAATTAAATTTTGAACAAGTTTCTAGTTATTGAAAAGAATATACTTCGGATATAATTGCACAGCGTATTCCTCCAGATCCAAATCCGTCTAATTTTGTTGATATTTCTAGTAATTTTCCAGCAATTAAAATGAATGAAATTGATACGAATAAAATTCGTTCCTTAGTTTTAGCTTATGCTCAAAATTATATTAACCAAAAAGCAAGTGGGGTAAAATTAGGTATTGATTATTATGTCGTAACAAAAGAGGGTATTGATATTAGTAGTAATGTTGATGCTTTAAAACCATTGTTATATAATGCGACGAAACCAAAATATCTTAATATTATAATTAAAACAAAACAATTTTCCTCTATATTAATTGGTGAAGCTAATGGAAGTATTAAGAATTCACGAAATTATGATCCAGAAAAAATAAAAGACTTATCAAAAATTAAATTTAATGATCAAAAATTTAACTTTGGTGATTTTTTAATTGAAGAAATGAAAAATTGAATTATAAAATATATTAATTTAGGATTAAAAAAATCTGATTATACAGATTTAGTTTTTAATAAAGACTATGGAATTTCAATTAACGATATTCCACCAACGGATGAAAATCATAATAATGTTTCTGGTTATTTTAATGATGAAATATTTTCTGATTTCTTAAATAATTTAGAAAATTCTAAAAAAATAACTGTTATAGTATATGCTAATGATGCAAGTGATTTAGCTGAAGGAAAAACCGAATTTGTTCTTGAAAATTATATTGATGGTAATAAACCTAATCCTGATCCAACCGATCCGACTAACCCTGTTGATCCAATTGACCCAAACCCTAATCCAATTGATCCGATAAATCCAGAAATGCCAACGTCAGGAGATAAAAAATATTTAGGATGATTGTTACCAGTTATTATTCCAATAATTGGAATAATAACTGGAATAGTTTGATTTTATTTTCGTTTTAAAAAAAGAATTAGATAGTGTAATATTTACATTAAATTTAGGGAAAATATAAAATATTTTCCTTTTAATTTGTCAAAAAAATTATATATTTTATACTTGAATTTATAATTTATTGTTTGATATAATATAATGAATTAATAAAAGAGGAGTTTTATAAAATGATTGAAGATACAATAATTGCTCCAGCAACTGCAATGGTAAAGCAAGCAATTGCAATTATTCGCATGTCTGGAGTGGATAGTTATAAAATTATTAATAAAGTTTTTTCAAAAAAAATTATTCCACACGGAAATCAAATTTACTATGGTTATTTAAGAGATGGCAAAGAGATTATTGACCAAGTTATTTTGGTTTGTTTTCAAAAACCTAATTCTTTTACTGGAGAAGATATTATTGAAATTAATTGCCATGGTGGCGTATTAGTTACAAATAATATTATTAAGTTATTACTAAAAAATGGAGCACGTTTAGCAAATAAAGGTGAATTTTCACAACGAGCGTTTTTAAATGGAAAACTTAATTTAATTCAGACAGATGCTATTAATACCTTAGTTAATGCGACAAATGATATTAGTGCAAAAATAGCTTTGAATAATTTGCAAAATAAAAATACTTATTTAATTAGTACATATCGTGATGAATTATTAGATATCATTGCAAATATTGAAGTAAATATTGATTATCCTGAATATGATGGTGTTGGTGATTTAACTACACAAGAATTAAACCAGCGGTTATTAATTTTAGAACAAAAAATTAATGATTTAGTTAAAATTAGTAAAGTTGGAAAAATGATTGATGATGGTATTAATGTCTTAATTTTAGGAAAGCCAAATGTTGGAAAATCATCATTATTAAATGCATTAATGAACGAAGATAAAGCTATTGTTTCTGATTTGCCAGGAACAACAAGAGATATTGTTGAAGGAAAGATTAATTTAGGACCATTAACATTAAATATTATTGATACAGCTGGCTTACGTGAGACAGTTGATAAAATTGAGCAAATTGGAATTGATAAAGCACGTCAACAAGTTATTAATGCTGATTTAATTTTAATTGTTGCTGATAATTATGCTGATTTAATGAATTTAAGTCCCGAACTTAAAAAACTAATTAAAAATAAAGAATATTTGTTAGTTTTAAATAAAAGCGATTTGCTTAATATGCAAGTACAAAATGAAAATTTGCAACAAAATATTCTTTTAATTTCAGCATTAAACCGAGATATCAAGTCTCTTATTGATAAAATTTTAAATTTATATAAAAAAGCCCAGATTACAAAAGGGAATCAACTAGTTTTGTCAAATATAAAACAAATTTCTTTATTAGAGAAGGTAGCAAATTCAATAAAAAATGCATATAATAATAGTACGAGTGGATTTCCGGTTGATATTATTAATGTTGACTTACATGAGGCTTGAGAAATATTGGGTGATATTCTAGGTGAAAACTATGAAGAAGACTTATTAACAACAATTTTTAGTAAGTATTGCCTAGGAAAATAGGAGGAAAATATGCAAGGAATTTTTGACACACATTGTCATTTAATGTCACATGAATATGAGAACGAAGAAACATCAGCAATAATAGTTGATGCTAAAATTAGTGGCGTGTTTTGACTTAATAATGTTGGTTATGATTTAGATTCTAGCCAAGCAGCAGTTCGCCATGCAATGCAGTATGATAATGTTTTTGCAACAATTGGGTTTCATGCAACTGATGTTGCTAAATATGGGTTTTCAGATTTAGAGAAATTAGATCAATTATTAAATAGTGATAAAGTAATTGCTGTTGGCGAAATTGGTTTAGATTATTTTCATAAAACTGTTTCTCCAGATTTACAAAAGCATTGATTTATTAAACAAATTGAATTAGCAAAACAACATAATCTTCCACTTGCCATTCATTGCCGTGATGCTTATGAAGATTGTTATGAAATATTAAAAGAACAAAAAATAACACAAGGTTTGATGCATTGTTATAATGGGACAATTCAAATGGCTCAAAAATTTTTAGATTTAGGATTTTATCTTTCGTTTGCTGGTAATATTACTTTTAAAAATGCTCAGGAATTACGGGAAGTTGCTAAAATGGTACCATTAAATAAAATTTTAGTGGAAACTGATGCACCATATTTAACTCCTGATCCATATCGAGGGAAAAAGAATTATCCTAAATTTATTATGTATACAGTTAAAAAATTAGCAGAATTAAAGAATATGCCGGTTGAAGAAATGATTCGTATTACTAATAAGAATGCACGCAAGTTATTTAATCTTGATTAATTTTTAATTTCAAATTTAAAAATTACAATAAAAAAATATTAGGTTAACCTAATATTTTTTTGCTTCAATTTATTTTCTTTTTTTGCCTAATGACGATAATAATCCTTTTTCTTGGAAATTATATAAACCATTTTCGATGTTTTTCTTAATTGTTTTTTCAAAGATTTTTGTTCCTTCGATAACACAATTTAATGGATCTGAAGCTATTTTGGTTGGTAATTGGAAAATATCAAAGAAATATTTATCAATATTTCTAATTAAAGCTCCTCCCCCACAAACTGTAATTCCATTTCTCATAATATCACCAGCTAATTCTGGTGGTGTATTTTCTAATAATTCAATTACTAAATCTGTAATTTTAGAAAATGCATTTAATAAAACATTTCTAATTTCTTCTGAAGAGACTTTTGCTTCTTTTGGTAATCCTGAAACAATATCACGTCCGTAGATTTGCATTGATCTTTCGTTATGGTATTTAACTAATGAACCAATGAATTTTTTAACATCTTCAGCTGTTTTTTGGCCAATTGCAATGTTATATTCTGAACGAATGTATTTACGAATATCATCATCAAAATGATTTCCGGCAATTTTAATTGATCTTGAAACAACGATATCATCTGATGAAATAATAGCTAAATCAGCTGTTCCTCCACCAATATCAATGATTAAATGACCTTGAGGTAATTCAATATTAATTCCTGCTCCTAAAGCGGCCATTTTAGCTTCTTCTTCAATGATAACTAATTCAGCGCCCATTTCTTTAGCAACATTTTTTAATGCTTCTCTTTCAAGTTCAGTAACTCCACTTGGACATGCTAATAATACAATAGCATTTTTTCAAATGTTCATCATTTTCATTCTTGAAAAGATGTGTTTTAATAAATCTTGTGCAGCTTCCATGTCTGCGATAACTCCATCTACTAATGGTGTTACCATTCTAATATCTCCGTGTGTTTTTCCTACCATATCATAGGCAGCTTTCCCTAAAGCAATTAAACTATTAGTTTTATTGTTATAAGCCATTAATGATGGTTCATTGTAGACTACACCTTGTCCTGAAACATATGCTAAAACATTAGCAGTTCCTAAGTCAAGAGAAATAAATGGTCTAGTTTCTGGTCTCACGTTTTTGTCCTCCTTAACAATTTAATAACTATTATAATCAATTAATGATTATTCTAGTAATTTAATTCTTTTACATGCATTGATTCTAATCTTAAGATATCAAAGATGTCTGATTCGAATTTTTTAGTTCCATTAATAACAGCTAATAATGGTTGTTCTCCAATTTTTGATGGTAATTGTAATGTATCTGTAAAGTAACGATCAATCCCTTTGATTAAAGCTCCTCCTCCACAGATTGTAATTCCATTTCTGAAGATATCACCAGCTAATTCTGGTGGTGTTTCTTCTAACACTTGAACTGTTAGGTCAATAATTCTTGACACTGGTACTTTTAATACTTCTCTGATTTCTTCAGGTGTTACTTCAATTTCTCTTGGTAATCCTGAAACAACATCACGTCCATAAACTTTCATTCTTCTTTCGTCAAGGTATTTTGATAATGACCCAATTTCGATTTTAATTTGTTCAGCAGTTTTTGATCCAATTTCTAGACCATATTGTGAACGAATGAATTTTTGTGCTTCATCATTTAAGTAATTTCCAGCAACTTTAACTGATTTTGATAATACGATATCTCCTGAGGCCATAACAGCAATATCTGTTGTTCCTCCTCCCATATCAATCACTAGGTTTCCAGCAGGTTTGTAAATATCAACCCCGCCACCTAATGCAGCCATTTTAACTTCTTCTTCTACAAAAACTTTTGATGCTCCTAAGTTCATAGCAATTTTTTTCAAAGCAGCTCTTTCTAATTCAGTAATTACTGATGGACAAGCCAATAACATAATTGAATGTTTTAATTGTTTTGTAATACGTAGTTTTGTAAAAATATATCTTAATTGTGCTTCTGTTGCACGAATATCTGTAATAACTCCGTCAACCATTGGTCTAACAATACGAATTGACTTATTTCCTTTTCCGATCATTTTGTAAGCTTCGGCTCCTACAGCAATAATTCTGTTTTCTTTAATTCTGTAAACAACAATTGAAGGCTCATTGTAAACGATTCCTGAACCTGAAACATATACTAATGTATTAGAAGTTCCTAAATCCATAGAAACGAAAGCCGGTTTTTTTGCACTATTAAATAAAGCCATGTAATTTTGTCCTCCTGTTTCTTGTTAAATTAATTAGTTAGATTAATATATTTGTGATTAATCAATAAAATGAATTGCAAGTCTCTATATTTATTTTCAGATAGAGAATACAATACAAAAATATTATAACATAAATCCTAATCTTTCCTAAAAATTATTCCATAATTAAGTTTAGTATCGGTTTGTATTAATGCTTAAAGGAATTACAAAAGTGGGTGACATAATTGTTAAAATTCTAATTAAACTATTAACTAAATTTTCAATTCATTGCTTTGCTTCATCAATTGTTAAAAAGTATTTAGTTAATTTTAAATATTTAACTTCAACTGTTTCTTTTAAAAAAGTTAAATATTTTTTAACTAATGTTGTAATATAAGTATTAATATCAGTTGGTGTTTTATATCGATATTCAATTTCAATTGCTTATTGCTCACGCTTATATTTATATTCAAAAATTTGTGTATCAGATAAAATTATAATTGGATTATAAATCGTCATATAAATAAAGAAAGTTTTTAAATCATAAATATTAATTTTGCCTTCTTCAATGCTGGTAATAGTTGAATTAAATCAATCACTATAGATTTCTTCAATATTTGTTGAACTAGGATAAGGCCAGGCAATACCGCTATTATTATTTAGTAATTGATTTCAAGGTTTATCAATATTAATGTAACCAGACGAAGTCAAAATTTGTTGAATAAATCAATATGAGAAATATGGTTCATTAATTGTTTTGTCAGAATTAAAAACTGTTCCAAAAATTGGTTGATCAGTT
This sequence comes from Protelbella ruficauda, assembly GCA_018245795.1. Classification (NCBI taxonomy): domain Eukaryota; kingdom Metazoa; phylum Arthropoda; class Insecta; order Lepidoptera; family Hesperiidae; genus Protelbella; species Protelbella ruficauda. The sequence continues at coordinate 5,920 of DWED01000023.1, read as the reverse complement.
TTTGACGTATAAATTCAATTTGCCAAAGCTTGGCGAATTCGTACATCAATTGTTGAACAACTTACAACTGAATTAATTGCTGGAGTTATAAAAGTTAGTGCTGTTAAAAATGATAATACTTTTTTCATTATTGCTTCACCTTATTATTATAATTTTATCATTTTTCTAAAAATTATAATAAAAAAATAGATAAGTAGTTTTAAACTTATCTATTTTTTTTGTTTTCTTCAATTAAGTTGGTTCTAATTTTTTTCTCATAAGCAATACATCCATCAATAACAGATGTTTCGGCGTTTTTAGCTACACGAACAGGAATTTGGAAATAATCTGATAGAAATTCTTTAATTCGGGCAATTTGACCACATCCTCCAGTAACTAAAATTCCATTAGCAACAGCATCACCAGCTAACTCAGCTGGAGTTTTTTCTAAAACTTCGGTTATTAATTGTGTAATTGATGAAAAAATACTTATTAATAATTTCCTAATTTCTGAATCTAAAATTTCTGCTTCTTTTGGCATTCCTGTTACAACATCACGACCGAAAATAATCATTTTTTTATTTTCTTTTGTTTTGTATAATGAACCAATTTGTTTTTTAATTTGTTCAGCAGTAACAACACCAATTGAAATAGTATGCTTCGCACGAATGTATTTTAAGATTTCTTCATCAATATAATTCCCAGCAGTTTTAATTGATTTACTTTCAACAATTCCACCAGCTGAGATAATAGCACAACTTGATTTTCCACCACCAATGTCTAAAATAAAAGTTCCTTTTGGTGCAAAAATATTTTCACCCGCTCCTAAGGCAGCCATTAATGAATCTTCCTCAATTTTTACAAAGTCAGCACCAATATTTTTACACATCTTGATTATTGCTTGTTTTTCTAAGTCTGTAACATTTTTGGGACATGCAATTAAAACAATAGCATTTTTTCATAAATCAGTTACTTTTGCTTTTTTCCCTATTTGTTGAATAAATTCTTCTGCAATAGTTAAATCCGTAACTGCTCCATTACGTAATGGTGAGTAAATTTCAATTTTATCGTGTGTTTTGCCAATTAACTTTTTAGCATCATCACCTAATGCTATTAGTTTCTTAGTTCCGATTTCATATGCCATTACTGATGCTTCATTAAAAATAATGCCTCTCCCAGCAACATAAGCAATCGAATTAGTAGTTCCTAAATCGATAGCAATGAATTTCCGGGGTGCTTTTGGCGAAATGTTAAATGTATTTTTCAATACGTCTGATATTGCCATCTTTAAAATGTCTCCTTCCGTTTATTGCTTCGTTAAAAAACATAGCAATAATAATAACATAATAATTTTCTTAAATATTAAACCCTTTATTTGTTATAAAATATTTAATATCAAGTAACTTTATTATATAAAATCTGGTATAATTTGCAATTAAAAATGATAATTTCAAGTTTCTTTTTTCTTTTTTAAAAATTTTAGTTATTTTTTATGTTATTAGTTCTTTGGAAAATAAAAAATGTAGAAACCACACACATTTTGCACTTTTGTGGTATTTACATTTTTAGAAACAAATTTTATTAATATTTTAAATCAAGGACATGAAATTATGCAAACAAAGCAATATTTTATTTTGCGGTCGTTAGTGAAAAAGTATGGTAAAGATATTGTTATTAATACTGTCAATAAGATTGCAAAAGATATTGAAATTAAAAAGTAAAAGAATAAATTATTCCGCGTAATTTATTAGCGGATAATTTATTCAATAATGTTTTTAATGGAGCAAAGCGACAACGAGCGGAGCGAGTTTGCAAATTTCAATTTTTTAATTTATTGAAAGGAGTTATATCATGCCAGTATGATTAACATGAATATTTAGTATTTTGATTTTGTTAGGGATTTTTGCGTGAATTGGTTTATCAATTTATCAAAAAATTCGTCAAATTCAAGGTAAGAAAAAAGAAAAAAAAGAACTTGAAAAAAAGGAGGATAGAAAATAATGAATTTTTTAGCAGATGCAGTTACTTTTGGGACTGGAATGGATTCTATTTGAACTGGTTTAGGTAATGCAATGGGTAAAGTAAAAGATGCTGTATATGGTATTTTACCGCAATTAATGACCTTTTTAGGTGATGCGTGAATTATTTTAATTCCATTTGGATTATTTATTATTATTAAGATATTAAACTTTTTCCGTCATATGGTTAAAGGATTTTAAGAGTATATTACTCTATATTCAAAGTATTTTAACAAAAACTAAGGCACACTAGTTTATTTATTTTTTATTAATTTATTTTATATAACTATTACTTTAAAACTTAATAGTATTTTTCAGTGTGTCAATTTTTATTATTTTATATATTTAACATTGTTAATAACATTGTTTATTAAACATTAAATAAACAATATATAGCATTATGTATAACATTGTTTTTATCAGTAAATAAGCAGTATATAAACATTAAATATAACATTGTTTAATTAAACAAATATTTATATTAGTTAGGAGTTGATAAAATTGAGTAATTTTGTTAAGAAAAATCAAAATATAGCAAATTATTTTATTTCTAAGGAATTTATCCCTTTTGAAACAGATAAAGCAAGTTTTATAAATTTACCTAATCACAATCGTCATATTGGTTTTTGGTTGAGTAATAAGTTTATTTATCCTAGTCAAAAACATTCAGAACAAGTAGCAATCGGTTTAATTTATGATAATTCTTATCCTATTGTAAAATATGATGAAAATTTAAAACAACATGATTGAAAATTTTTAACTGGAACAGAAATAATTGATTTGTATAATCAATATAAACAAAACTATTTTACGCGTATGCATAAAGCATTATTTTTAAATGAACCTAAAAAAGTAAAAACAAATAACAATAATAATTTAATAAATTGAAATGATGAAAAAGTAGAACAATTAATTCGCGATTTAGAAGAATTAGATAATGAGTTTATATAATTATTGAGTTCAATTTGTTAGTTATATTATTGTTTCAAATGCCCCTGAATTTTTATATGTTATATCGTTTGTGTTATTCATAATTTTATTTTTTGGAATGTTTTTTAAACTTATTCAGAAAATGTGGAGTTTTTAAAAATGCAAAATGATTGAGAAAAATTAAAAGAGTTTTTTATTCATGTCTTTTTGTTTATAGATAAAACGAATGTTGAAACTATTACAACTTGAAATTTAACTCAAAATGAATATTTAACTCTTATGATTGGCATTTGAATTGTAATTTTGTTTTTAACTTGGTTCTTATTGTGAATGATTTTTAAAATAGTTGGGTATTTTAAGTAATGAAAAAGTTTGCATTTTTTCTAATAAACTTTTGTTATATTAGTGGTTCAATGGTTTTGTTTAGTTTAATTGATTTATTACTTTGGATAATTTCTTTAAATTTTACTGGTTTAGTATTTTGACTATTATTTGCTTTACAATGTGTATATTTTGTTTGGTGAGTTTGAAAAAATGTTTTTTATCAGTTAAATGTCTTTCGTTTAGTTTACTTTATTTGAGATAATCCGTTATCAGTAATTATTGGTAAATTAGGAACTGGTAAAACATTACTTTTAACTTTTTTATCACAAGTTATGAAACTTTTAACAAAGAAAATTTATAGTAATTATCCAATCGAAGATGATGCAATAAAACTTTTAACTTTTAATAATTTAGATTTTACTGATAGAACCAAATTAGTACCACCTGATGATAGTTTAATTCTGTTTGATGAGAGTTTTTTATATATTGATGGAACTAGTCCCCACGAAGTTAAAAAAGTTCACGGTGGTAAAAGTGTGTGGATTGTTTTAGCAAGACATTTTAAAAATAGAGCAATTTTTACCGTACAGCGTGAGGGTATGATGTGAAATAATATTCGTCATTTAGCGAGTGGTATTATTATTCCTATTTCATTGAAAAAACCCGTTAAGTCAAAATTAGGTAATATTTTTAATCGTAGTTTTGTTATGCGAATTGGTATTTTTCAAGATATTACCGATTATGAAATTTGAAAAACAAAATCAGTAGAACGAACAGCAGAAGGTAAAAAAGCAAAACATAAGTCCGATGTTGGTTTAGGAATTCGGTTTTTTAAGATAATTATTCCGCTTGAATTTGCCAATAAATATGATAGTCATTGATTAAGTTTTGTTCGTGATTTAAAAAATGATGAAGTTATTAATAAAAAAGAATACTTTTGAAAAGATATATCAAAATTAAATAATAAACAACGCTTAGAATTATTTGATATTGATATTTTGAAAGAAAATTTAAAAGCAAAAAAAGGGAAAGGAAAGATAAAAAATGAGTAATTTATTAAGTGAAAGCGTTAATAACGATAATTGAAATAAGATTTTTAGTTTTATTTTTGATACTTTTTTATTTGTTTTTGATGTTATTTGAAATACTAAATTACCAATGACAAATATAACGATTGCTTATTTTTTAATCTTTTTTATGGTTATTAAATTATCAATTTATGCTATTCAAGGAACATCAACTAATTATAACGATTTAGGTTCAACGGTTAAAAGTGGTGTTATTAATAGTTCTAAATTATACGGTGCTACTGTTAGGGGTGTTTCTAGTACTAAAAAAGGTTTACAAAAACACACCAAAGAACGAAAACAATTTAAAGTTAGTCGTAATAAACAACAATTATTAAGTTTAGTAAGACAAGCAAAAACAAGAGAACAAGGCTTTAAAAGAATTCATAGCACTAAAAGAATAAAAAAATAAGTAAGGAGTTGATTTTATATGATTAAGTTAGTTTTATTGGTAGCGGCAATCGCTATATTTGGTACTGGTTTTATTACAATTATTATTAATCAGTTAACATCAGCAAAAAATATTATTATGGATTTATATAATTCTGATACTTGGTTATTATCTATTTTTGGTAAAATGGCAATTTTATTTAGTCATCCGTTAATGTTAACAATATCAAGTTTATATATTATTGGTTTTATTATTTCAAAAACATTATATAGTTAGGAGTTAAATTTATGAAAAGTAATGTAGAAAATAAAAAGGAAAACAAACAAAATGGTTTATTTATTTCTTGGGTTGATTTAATTTTATATTTTATTATTAGTTGTTTATTAGCGTTTGTATGTATTTTAGATACAGTTTCAACAATTGGAGAATTAAAAGAAAAATATAGTGGTATAAATGGTTATATATTTTATGGTTTATGATTTATTATATTATGAGATATTTTAATAATTCATTATTTTTATGGTTATTTATTTAATGAAATTATCAAATTAATAAAAGAACATCGTAAAAATAAGTTGGTAGAGAATAATGCGTAAGTTTTTAGTGTTATTTTCTTTTGTACCAATATTATTAATTTCTTTTTTCTCATTAGGGGAAATGACATTACAGCAAAACTATCAATCACAACAAACAGAAGAAAAAGCAAGAACAAAGCGAAGTGTAGAAACTGGTATAAATGAAACTGATTTTATTAATACGATGTTTTTACGCAGCACTTTTTTTGAAAATTGAAGTGATACCAATTATTTTATTAATCCAACTTTAAAAACATCAAAATCATTAATTTATAACGATAAATGATATTTAGATTTTTTAAAAGATAGTTATTCAACTGGTGTTTCTTATGATAAACCTAGTGATAAATTTATGGATTTATATAAAAATTGAGATATTTATGCTAAACAATATAACATTAACAAATTTTATTATGTTGATAGAAAACAATTTTTAAAAGAATTAACTAATTTTGTTTATTCGTTTGCTAATAAATACAATTTAACGACAGTGTTAAATAAATTAAAAACAAATATAAATGATTTACAATCAGTTAATTTAATTGAAAACAATTGAGAATTAATTGATTATCCTACTTCTAAAAATAAATTGCGTGATTTATTTAAAAATTCAGATAATAAATGATATATAGTAAA
>DWED01000022.1:0-19131 GCA_018245795.1 Protelbella ruficauda | reverse complement strand
TATTAATATTTGACGGCGATGCATTTGTAATTTAGAATATAAAAAATTAAATGTACAAAGACGTGCGACTGTCGTCGATGTTTCTGTGCGTCGTCACGGGATGGCCCGCTACGGGGTAGGCAGGATGAGGAGCGCGGGGCCAGCGCGGGCGGTGACTCTTTTCACCGTCGGCGCTGCGCGTACGCCTACCCGATATAAAAGCCTCAATCGCCCATTCACCCGCTCGCAGTGTGTGCTCGAACGTTACAGTGTCCACAACTTCCGTGCAAGGACTTATAGTTAATCATGAATACACGGTGTTTATTAGTGCTAGCAGCCGCCCTCGGCGTGGGTATGTAGAATTTAAACTATTTAGGGTGCGGCCAGCGAGCGGTTACCTAGTGTCTAGTGATTGACGAAACGGTCTACGCTGTGTATTAGCATGCGACGTCGTGGATCGTTCCATGTAATTGCTATCTGAACGCGAAAGCTGCCGAAGTGTGATCGATATCAATTTCCACACTACGGCGTTGCATTGTGCGCTCGCAATAAGTGTACGATAGAGAAACTACGGCGACAACGTCGTGCAACGCTGCTTTCGTGTGATTTGTCACCGAGCCATATGCACGAGGTTTTCGTAACGAATCCTCTACGTGTTATTTATTTTCGTTTCGTTACATTCGAAGACTGAGTAGTGCTTGTGACGAATATGTAACATTACGGAATATAAGCTTAATTTAATATATAAGTGATTTTCTTAATATGCTAGTATAAAGAAAAAAACTTAAACCGGTCCTACGGTACTAAGCTAGTCAGCTACACAGCTTTACCTACGTATCCGCTTAGCTTTCCCGCCCGCCTCGAAACATGTAATTTTTAAGGAGAGCAATTTTGATCGTCTGTGAAATCGTACGGTTTTATTTCATCACTTAATATTTTATCGGTTTAATTTAAATCTTAACGTCTTTGTTAAAATATTGAAGGGATTTCTGAAAAAAGTAATAACAATGTCGTACCAAGTTATACAACTTTAGTACATTTGTCATAAGGACTTTTACAATGATTTATATCTATTAAGTAACAAAAGGGGTATGATATAACAAGTCCCACGAATACCATCTCACTAGTGTTTGAATAATTGTTTTGTTGTAGGAGGCGCGATGTGGCAATTAATTTTAATGGTCTCATTAAACTTTCTAATCCTTCTGAACCGGTTGCATAATGTCTGCGAGATCATTTGCCACTAAGATCATGTTCACAAGTTGTTACGCATTTATTTACAAAGTAAAATTTTTCGCATTTTACTAAATTGACTGCCTCGTTGATTGAGTGGTTGCAAGCGCGACTGCCGATCGGGAGGTACTGGGTTCAAATCCCGGGTCGGGTACTATTGGATTTTTCTAATTTAGAATTTCTAGTAGTGACTCGGAGTCTAAATCTGTGCCCGGTGTATGGCAATAGGCTCACCACCTATTCCATGGGACGTAAAACGTTACTGGTGAAACGTGGGGGTGTACTACATTCCTCTGCCTACCCCTTCGGGGATTATAGTTTATTATTATGTTATTATTATGTTACGTTACGTTAAAATTTTCTATGCAGTTGCATTCGTGCATACCGACACGAAAAAATGTAAGCCTTATGCAGTCGAGGGAGAAAATAAAAGATGTCAATTTGATTAAATAAACAATAAATATAAAAAGAAGAATTTCAAATAACTTTTAAATGTGATCTAAAATAAATTTTCTTGCCACAAATTATTGACTATATAGTGTATCACATAATTATCCTGGTATATTTATACTTAAAATCTTAGTAATATCTGTTCTTGAATAATATATGCTGTATTTAGCATTAAATTATTTTTTTTGGGAAATAGTCTATAGTTTACAATAATTGATTTAACTCTGAATATAAGTAAATAGGAATAATACTATAGTTCTTCATCTGGGGATTGAACCCAAGACCTCTCGATCGGCAGTTGCACTTGCAACCACTCGACCAACGAGGCATTCTATTAGTACTTGCAGTTATATGCTAATTAGGAATCTATACAGTGAGTTTTCTCAGAATAAATGAAACCGAACATTCGAACATTCTCGAACATTCGAGAAAAAATTATCGTACATTGATGGTTATTTCTGATAAGAAGAGATTGCGAAGTCAATATTGATGTTTTTTGATGTTGACTTTGAAGAAAATTAATTATACGAATTGATATTGTTAGTTCTTTAGGATTTAGCCTCACAAGAAATATAATTGCCTTTCTTAATTTGCTGTATCTGTCAGAAATTGTTTATTAATCATTGTGTAGAATCATTCACTCATGCTCCTGAAACCATAACTTTACATACTAATGTTGTGTATTTAAGCTTGAAATAGAATTCGTCCGGTAGGACGTAGTTCCTTTTAGAGAGGCTATGTAGCAGTTAGCATTGTTTAAAAATTTTAACACGTACCCAGTTCTCACGAACTCATCGCGTGTCTGTGATCGCCGGCGTTTCTAACTAATATAAATTTAAAGAAAAAGAACCCGATAGAGTATAGACATAGTTTCATTAACATACGAGCAAAATTAATAAGAGATAGGAGCCTTACCGAAAAACAGTAAATTCAAAAGTGGCAGTAAATGAAGATTATTTTGTTTTCTGCGAGTACCTAGTCAATTATATATGTGATACATATGATTTTTAAAGGAAGTTAGCAATAAAAAATGTTTATAGGTTAACAGTTTTTGTGTGGACATTTTCTGCGGTTGTTAATATAAACATAATATATTATTTCGTGGAACAGTGAAGCTGGAGCAATCGAATATTCATAAAACGGTCATTGCGTGAAGGCATTCAATTATCTCGTATTGCGGCGCGTGCACGAATTTCACAAAAAGAATGAAAACCGGGTGAAAATGAATGCTGCTTGAATGCACATAATCTAACACTCAACGTTATGGTCACATAATATGGTCATTATTTATAGTTATTCGTGATCGTTGAAAGTTGACAAGAAATTTAAAAGCATAACGCTCGCATGGGTGATCACGCGCTCGCTCTTAAAGTAAACGTAACATCTTCGTACTCTAAAAACTTTACTCGACTGTACTCCTTCATATGCTTATGTAACATTTCAAACAAAAGTTACACTGCGTACAATATGAAAATATAATTCATGTACCAACATAGAACCTCAGAAGAAAACGCGTTTTAATTGAAACAGGTCTTAGTAAAAACCATTGTAGAGTTGAGATATGTATCATGAAAATATATATTGGACTTATATTAAAAGTAATTAGGGTTATGTTAACTAGACGAAAGTAGCATTTTTTTGGAACCTGTATATGCTGTGCCAATATCTTAAAAGAATCAAATATCATATCTTAACAATTCGCTGTTCTAAAAATAATCACCGACAATTAAGTCAAAGGTCAAATGTTACAGGAAATTCGTACGCAAATGCCATTTTCACACAGACACATACAAACAATGTATCGGAAATTCAATTCATTTTGACTAAGAGTCTTTGATAACAATGACGAATGTCTAACAATACGTTGTTGATCCTAGCTCGTCTATTCACATCCGAGGTTACACGGCAAAAAGATTTTAATATGAGATAAAGAAAGATTAACGGATCTGGGGATCGATGATTGTGTCCAGATTGTGTCCACTTGTGTCCAGTTTACGAAGGCACCACCATTATATCCTGTTCCGCTTATGTTTGTCATTAGCAATATCAAGAAACATAATTTAAGAAGCGGACTCTATTTAAAACTAAGCATTTTTGTTATATAAAGTAATTTAAAGATTTAAAGTCTTCTTCCAACTTAATAAATAACAGGCTAGAAGAAGATGGATGGATAGATTAGATGTTAGATGGATTGATGATATATATATAAAGAACGTAAAATAATAATAGTAATTAGATTAGGGAACAGTATATTGCACATAAATATTAAAAATTGGCAATTCTGCCTTACCCTCCGTTATATTTTATATTCATGATATAACATTAATTTAATGATAATAGTGACCGGATACATGCATGTATATACAGCATTAGAAACCGAAGTGAAATTGCATTTATATTATACAAAAACAAGTAATCTCAGATCGTTAGAAACCTCAACCTATCATATACATAATAAATTAAACGAGACCAATCAATATTACAAAATTATTACCAGACAAAATACTCTCTGAGATTCCCAATGGGTTTTTATTTCTTTCCTTCCAAAACGCGTAATATTTTAAGATAAATATTCTAATTGTTTATATTATTTATAATATTTAATTAAAATATTTGTTTTTTATTTTATTTATTCTAATAAGATACGTGTAGCATAGCTGTGTACACTTAAAACGCAGAAGTACGTCATATATTTTAAACAAGAAATCTCGATCGTCGATTCTGGTAGGCTGTGTCGTAGGTAGGCAATGAGGAGATTGTATGTCCTTCGTACGACGTTATAAATAGCCTCAACAGGCCCTAGGTATTGTATTGTTTTTGTTTTTTGTCTCAAGATTCACGATCCACGATGCACCGGCGTGTAACTGCACGTATGGAACAAACCTCTCGTGCGTTGTACGATAGCTGATATACACGTTTCACAATTTTTATTTTTTTGTTACAATGTTTAATGATTCATTTAATCGGTCATGGAGCTGAACATTGACGATTTTTTTTTTAAACTTAAATATTATTACTAACGAATGAAATTTATGACTTTTAAAGTACGATCTTGATGGAATTAGTAACGTGGTATCGATGATCGTGTTGATGGCAATCTTTTAATACTAATATTCCCTATAACAATAATATAATATAATAATAACAATATAATATTCCCTTGTGTTAAAAAAATCTGTCCTTATTTCAAAAGTTTCATCAATTCATTTTGTAATAAATGTACCTAGTTGATAGTCTAATAAGGTTATGAATGTAGACCTATCTATTCATATATACATATGTGTGAGTGTGAATTAACAGAATTCGTTCTAATTGTATGTGTGTGTGTGTTGAAAGCTTAAAAGCGAATGAGCAGTGATGTAACGATTGCACACAGTCCCAGCACCTACGTGCCTGTGAGGCGAATTCATATTGCCGTATTATTTCTTATGACATGTAGGTTTTGTACGTCTGCGAAACGCAAGGACGAATGAGAAATCTATCGATACGATTGGAAGTTTTTTCATTACTGAATAATGATAATAAACCTAATATTGATTCCGAACTACTATTTTTATTTACATATTGGTATTATTATTATTATTTATTTAAACAAGCTGTTAGTTTATAATTGGAGTTCCACGTATTTAAGTTTCGTTATAAAATTTATTATATTCAAATAGATTACAGATAAAGGTCAGTGGTGAGACATGATTTCTTAACGAGGTGTGCAGACGCATCAGCGTATTAACGAAATCGAAAGTCCCGCCCATCACTTAGCGGGTCAGATGGCTTTCACCTGTATTACTTAACGGTATACGACCTTTATTGGATAACGTTTATGTAATATTGACAACTTTACATTATGGAATATTTGTAAGTGTTACGTGAGAACGTGTCAGCATTCAAGGGTTAACTGTTAATTCGCGATGTCAAGTTCTTCATATGTTAATTTTTTATTTAATGTAAAGCCTTTTACGACAAAAATAATTTATTGGCATTTGATTCGACATTTAATATTATTTTATTATAGTAATATTAATTAAGGTGATTTTCAACATACATATCAAGCGTGAGGATTACGAGCAAACAACCCCTTTATTAGGCGAGGGGTGTGCATAGTTTTGAACAGCTTTAATAGCCTTTCTTTAAAAGTGTACTGTCTTAACAAGTACACAGAAAAATTTAGGTTACTAATGAGAGTTTTATGTGTTATATGATGCTTACATCAATCGCAAACGAGTTTTAGATGAATGAGGACTCAATTGTGGGTTATCCGGTTATTATCTGTGTCCTAAAATAACGTGTCAACATCGACCGAATATAGCGAATAACACTTGCCACTGGTTTACATAACGGTTTGTGAGCAGTTGGTCATGTCAACATTATGTCACTGCGCATACTTGCTATGTCCCATGTCGGTTACGAATTTCGACACTGTGTCATGCGTGCTCTCGTTCACCGGCGAGACACTGGTTCGTTAGTACAGAGGTTACCAGCTATTGTTTGTGCGTGAGTGCAACTATCATTTTTCTAATTAAAATCGTGTCGTGTGAGAAAAAATTATTTATACCGCTTTATTAACAAATCACTGTGTGTACAGAACTCGTGAATTTGCGAGCAGATCGTTCACCTGATAGGCAATTGGGTGCAAAATAAAAAGTAGAGATTTGTGTTTCATTCAATGTACATTACTGTTTTATAAAATGAAAGTCGTTAATGTAAACAAGTATAGCTGATGTAGAGCGCGTCATCTTTCGAAAGAAAAACCTTTTCAAAAATTATCCCAAATAACTTGAGTAATTTGCAGCCATTAATGCTAACAACACACGCAAGGGCAGTTTGTTAATGTACATATTCAATTATAATTGTCCAATTAGTGCTTTTTTATGCAAGTCATAGCCGCGAAGTTTATTCGTGCGCGATTTTATTAATTGGTCACAAAGAAGTAATGAACTAGGTTGTTAGGCATAATGAAATTACTAAGCTACATTTGACGTGTATGCTTTTTATTGTCTAAAAATTACTTTTTACGCGTACAGTAAAATGTTAACTGTCATAGTGCGCGTTGATGTTTTTTCTATGAACACTTTTTATTTTCTTTGTGGATCGCAGACACGCAATTTTCCTTTTCTTAACTGCAAGAAAAAAGACAATTAATATTTTGCGATTTGTTATAGGGAAATTCAGAAGTCTTTCAACAAATATGTAATAGGTATTGTAAATGCAACAATTTTTTGTATGTAATTGTAGATACCTGAATACGGGTGTCGCTGTTTTATTAAGACAATATGATTCGCATGTCGCTTAAAGTAGCAACATAAGATTGGCATAATACATCGTTCACTTTACATTTACAATGTGTAAATGACATTAATTGAGCTGGTAAAACGTGAGTTACATGTACACAGTATAAGCATAGTGTTATGTTTCTATGGAATGTGGTTAATCGTAAGCAGTTAACCTCGACGCTATTTAAATTAAATGAGAAAGGTTGCTTAAGTTAGTGTTGATGAGTTCACCAGGTGATTTCAAATGAGATATTTCAATAATGTAGTTATGAATATATTAACATTCATTAAATCATATCAAACGGTTTTGTCAAACTTTTCAACTGTGAAACATGTTTGCCATTGTCAGAATTGCATCACGATTTTGGTTAATAAAAAGCGACAAATCATTTCATTGTTGTCTTTTACGCAGTTTATGTTTCGAGAAACTAAAATCTCAGTCGGGGTGCATAAAAAACATTGTAACTTTTATTCAAATCAATATTTTGTAACATTCGTTTAACTGCATGGTGTGAACGCAAAGTGGCCATAATCAGCTCGTGATAGAGCAACATAACCTAGAAAGCGGTTCTTAGCACCAATGACGTAAGCAATTAACACACATTTCCTCATACACCAATGATTTTGTAACAACAAAAGAGATTTTGGAATGTAACACGGGAACATGGTTTGCCGTTCAGTAGTCATACCAGCTAAACTATTCAACACGCATAATTTTAAAGCAGTACCCGTAACTGTAACATGATCTGGTGTACCGATTGCAACCGCGGAGCTGCATGGCATCGGTTCCAAACTTGTTGTCCGTACTGTAGATCTATGCTTAAGTAGATGCCAGTATTTTAACCGTCAAGTGTGAGTCATTACTGAAGTAAGCGTGAGTAATCAAGCAGTCTCCTTAAATATTTTGTAATTTTCTAAACAAAATTACACATAGAAATAATTTATTTTATTCACAGTTCAGTACACTTCCATTGAGCAATGTTTTACGTACAGTTAAATGTTCCTAAACCAACCTTTCATGTAGACACAGAATTCATATAGCAATAGGAAATGTACAGGTTTGTCCAGATGAATATAACTGAGTATCAAGATGCCTAGGAAAGAGCAGGTTATTACAAAATCAGGATGTTCTGCTCAGAGATACTGTAAATGTCAACTGGTGTGTCGGTGACATACATATGATATAACATATAACAGAACATGAAATATGACCACTGCGCAGGCAAATGAACCGATCGATATCATTACTAATATGGTACGGTATTTGCAGCTGTTCGGTAATAATCCTGTGATAAACAGTTTGAATCTAAGTGAGATAATTTTAAATTTGGAATACTAGATGACTCAATGGATAGAGTATTCTTGTTTCTGGCCACGTGCACGTCAACACGATGAATACGAAGATAATAACCGCCACGCACAGAACAACATTGTTCTAGATAGTTGCTTAACAAGAGTTTGTCGCGTTTCGTTCCGCGGAGAAAGAGCGGCCCTGCCCGCGACCGGTATGTTACGAAATAAGTTGCGTGCCATAATCTACGCTTGGCAAACCCCTCGGTGGTTACTTTAGAAATTTCAATTAAAATTCAAGAAGACCCGCGTTTTTGATGACACGTTGCGACATGGTCTATTGCAATATTGGCGGCTTATCAAATATTTGGAGTTTGTGCAACATATTTGCGCGAACCGCGCATGACATGACCGCATATGACTACTATATAACGATTATCAACTAGGCTCAAAGCTTACTTTCAATACCAATTATATGTTTTAAATTTGTTAAATTGGCATAAAACTCATAAAGGTTTTTGTTTGCTCAGCTTTCGCCCAAGAATCCTTCAAATGCCCGGATGACTACGGCTTCTACCCCCACCACATCTCCTGTGACAAATACTGGAAATGTGACAACGGCGTCGCTGAGCTCAAGACCTGCGGCAACGGCCTCGCCTTCGACGCCACTGACTCCAAGTACCTGACTGAGAACTGCGACTACCTCCACAATGTTGAGTGCGGCGAAAGGACACAGCTTGGTGAGTGCACATACGTATAATAAAAATTTACGTTTGTAACTTGATTTCTGTTGCTATGACAATATTTGCACTCGTGCTTGCGTCAGCCACTTTGGCAATCAGCAACCAAACGTATTCGTTTAAAATATTGAAATATTTAAATGGCAAGCAATAGCGGAAGTAATTTACTAAATGTCAACATAGAGATGATTTAAAAAAACTCAGACCGATATTTTCACGCAGCTGATATTCGGTCAAGGTCAGAGGATTTACATAAACGTGTATGTAAGAGTATTCCATTTCTTGTGAAGTGTGACCAGGATGTTATTCAAGGTCTTTTAGGCAATATAAGTGTACTAATACGATACTTAGCATGAACATACCTCACGTTCATATAAATTATAGAATGTGTGATTTGAAATGAATGTAGACGGACAATTTTTTTTAAATTTAGTTGTCTACCGAAATTAAGATTTTAAATCATTTAATGGTTGGTTAACTACATCTCTTGGAAGATAACTTTACGTATCGAAACTCCTTTGACTACAACGATACTGAGAATTTATGGGTTATTTAATACGAGTAAAATATATGGATGGACAAAAAAGTGTCTAATATTAATCTTTCTCTTGCAGAGCCCCCAATCTCCACTTCTCACTGCTCTAGACTGTACGGTATCTTCCCCGACGATGCCAAGTGCGATGTTTTCTGGAACTGCTGGAACGGTGAAGCTTCCCGCTATCAGTGCAGCCCTGGACTGGCGTACGACAGAGAGTCGCGCGTGTGCATGTGGGCCGACCAGGTTCCTGAGTGCAAGAACGAGGGTACGTGGCAACATTCTATTGTAATCAGAATTGTGGGATTTATGAGCAAAAATTGCTTGTGTTAGGGATTGCCTATGTCCAGCAATGGATTGAAATAGGTCGATGATGACGACGATCAATTTTAAAAATATCCATTAAGTGATACGATGTAAAGGGCGTATACTGCCAATGTTGACGGATGCAGGTGCCGAGCCAGATCGACACTATATTGACCAAATAGTTTTAATACTGGTTGTTGAGAGAGTCAGGATTCTCCATAACCGGCATGAATATACGAAGAGACTTACGAATGTAGAATAAGCATGTCAGGTCTGGAAGGATAGAGACATTTGGCACTCGGTGCTTTCTAACTATACTGTAATGGACCCTTTTTTTTTGTTTACGGGGGGAAACCTTTAAAAGATATCCGGTGCCCTGGGAGTGATACCAGGTTATGTGGGACTTTTACCGCATTAAAACCCCCTCGGTGGCCTTCCTCGGCGCCAATAGGAGGGCACCGGGATCTTCAACGGAACGCACCGGTGTCCTCCTGGCGCAACGCCCCGACGCGACCGGCCCAACACCCGGGAGAAGCTTAGTGCCTCTTCCTATGTCCTCCGCTTCCCACGACGATATGCGGCCACACATACCGTCGTCCTTCCCGGGATCGCCACCTGAACGGTTCGAGCTCCCACTCTAGCCGCTCGCAACCCCGGAAGCGTCCTTTAAGTCGCCTCTTACGACAGGCAGGGGATACTGTAGCTCTAATTCTGGTCCCCAGCTACAGGGACAAAGCAAAATAAGTCCTAGTCTACACTCGGCGACGTTTATTGTCTTGGATATTAGTCAAAACCAATCTAACATAAGAACAATGAATTTTTAAACATTAACGATGAACCGTTACAAGTTTCAAATCTCGTCCATTCTCTATTTCAAAGTGCATTATTTTTAAAGCCTTTTTTATATCACAACCAAAGTATTGAGTTTAAACAGCTTAGAAAATAATGAAAGTCAAATTATGACAGAGACCATAGCTTATGGCGGTAGGTATGTATATTGATTGATTGATAATATAAAACTATATTTAGTACATTAAGACGATAATATTAATGATTAACATTAACACCGTTAGAAACATCACTTTGATTAATTAATTGATTAATAAACTCATTTATCATTCATGTCAACTAAAATTCATTTATTTAGTCATTCAGTAAAGATACCAGATTTCCATTATCCATAAATATTGGTCGCTTTAGATTATGGAATTCCAAAATTCCGCTAAGAATCCATTAGAATTTCCCATAACTTTGAGTTTAAGTACTAAACCACAAAAAAATAGCAGTTTTGCCGTCATCAAGTAAGTATAGAGGTAATGCAACAACGACTGACAATTCTATTCTTTTTTTAAAGACGGCTGAAAAGTATGTTACGCTCTTGATATAAATTATAAACATAAGAAACAATTTATCATTTGAATGTAAAACTAAACGAATTATATTATTTAAAAAAAATATTGATTTTTACTTAGAATAAAACATAGAGCATTTTAAAAGACATTCAGTTACAATGAAAAATTTATTTGAAAAGAAATATTAAAACAAAAAATGAAACAAAATTAATTTGAAAAATATATATTGATTTCGAAAAGTTTAAATAAAATGATTTAATAAATCACTTACTTCTAATTCAGCAGGATGCTTGAACTGAATGAGGGGAACAACATTAGCCTGTTCCTCCTTAATGATGTTGAAAACTCTGTCCAAAAACGAGTGACCGTTATAATCCATTGCAACGAATATATTTTATGTACAAATTGCCACATAAGTGTTGTTGGTTCAGCAGTTAGAGCGGGAATGCAGTTCGTATCTCAATGTTCAGATTGTATCGTGCGACTTGCGATGTGTTAACATTAGTATGCTGAATAAATCCTCGTTTAAAATGAAGCCGAGGACGCGCGGGAACGAAGCGCGACTTCATAAATCGTTAGACAAATATCTCCTAATGCTAACGACTATTAAAGTGAATAAAATTGAATTGGTCCCGCTTTTGTTTACTAATGATACTGTTGGTAGAGGTGTTAGATAAGGATTTTAATATACATAGTTTACACAAATAAACTCCAGTTGACCTTAAGAAGTGCCTGTGACTCGATCATAAAATATACTAAGACTTTTAACTCATATAGTTTTTTTTTTTATAATATATAACCTTTGGTATAATAAAATTCTCAAATTTAAAGAATGATATTGAACTTCCTAAGTTTGTGTGGTTGACGTTCTTTCGTCATTACTTATTTGTTTTTAATCAGTTACAAAGACATAATATGCTGAAGCTTTTCTCTTTGTCAATATAAGAAAAAAATTGAGGTGATTCCGATGTATCAGTCTTAAGTTGACTGAACCTTTACGTGTGATTCAAGGCGGTAAGTGGTTAATTAAAGCCGAGGTTCAGAACATTTTATAAGGTTTATTATTATTGAATTTATTATACGCCGTGCAGAAATCCTTTTATGACCTATTTGCAACTAAGAGTTGCAAATAGAAATAGTCAATCCGAAAAGCAATACTTTTACGCGCATAATTTTAGACCATGTTTTTGCATGACCTCCTAGATTTTTCTTGTTGTCCGTCAGTTATTTTAATCAATTTAGGCACAATGAACAAAATTTAAGTGAAAAATTTACCATGATAACAATGAACTTCCGTAAGACCCGTTCCCGTTCTCGCCGTAACTCCATGAATTTCATAATCAGCACTGAAAAGTGGCGAAACTACGGTAAAAGAATATCTCGTAGAACAACAGAATATATAGAGGAGAAATACGAAGAGAGTGAACCAAAAATTGATGAATTGAGGAACTGGGTAGAGGAATTCTTTATACGTAAAAGTTCGAACAGTTCTAGCTCAGAACAAGATGTCGAAGTGTTTTTAACTACAAAACAAACTCTAATACTATCGACTTTAGTTCCAGATGAAATTTTAGTAATGGACAAGTAATAACTCAGTAATATTCTAATTATCCTCTTTCTCTGTCCTTGTTTTGCATTTGATGCTCACTTCTTAATTTTTAATGACACAAAAGTACTGAGGAGTACAAAATTTAGTTCGATAAGAGATGAATTCTTTAGTTCATATTTATTTGTATTTTGGCATATATTTACGCCTTTTCTTGGTTTCTAAAATGTTTTTATACAAGGACATGCTAAATTTTCAGATTCGATACAGCACATCCTAAACGCTTTGTGGGCGTTCTTCTAATGGCCGATGTCTCTGGATACACGGCTCTAACAGAACGCTATAATAATTTGGGAAAGGGCGGTACATACCGACTTACAGTTACCTTAAATACTTACCTCGGGTCTCTTATAGAAGTCATTTACAGCCACGGAGGTGACATCATTAAATTCGCAGGAGACGCCTTTCTTGCTTTATGGAAAACTGATAAGAGAACGTATATCTGCCATACCATTCATACTGTAATAGCTTGTGCACTTATTATTCAACATTCCTATGGATCTTACGAAACCGATGTGAAAGTAAACCTTAAAGTCAAGCTTGCCATTGCAGCTGGAAATATAATATTTTCTCCGATTGGGACAGGAATTGATATGAATTACATTATTATTGGGCTGCCAGTTTCTGAAGCTAAAGTAGCTGAAAGCATGTGCATTTCAGGTGAAGTAATGCTATCGCCCTCTGCTTGGGGTCACTGTTATTCAAGAAATTACGACTACATTGTTCATGATGATGGATTTGTAACCATTAAATCTATTCTGTACGACCCATGTGAAAAAGATGTCTCCAAACCATTTGCAGGCTTTGCAACAATGGTAAGGCAGATAAAAAAGCCTGTTATAAAAAATGTTCCAGATAATTTGTCTGATTTAAATAGCATAACGAATTTATTACGACAAAATGAAACACTCAATTTCCGTCCAACGATATTTGTAGCAGAAAAAAAAAGCATTGGTTCAGAAATACGAAAATTCATGATAAGACCTGTTCTTACTCAAATTGACGCGCATCAACCCCTTGAATATCTAACAGAAATGAGGCAGGTTACAGTGCTGTTTGTTACTCTTAAGCCACGTGTTTGCACGTACCCACAATTAATTACCATTGTCAATAATGCATACCAAATAACATGTGATATAGTTTATAAATCTATGGGATGTGTTAATAAGATTATTCTTTTTGATAAAGATGTGATGATTCTTGTCATATTCGGATTGCGTGGCTTCAAACACGAATCTGAAGCTCAAGCAGCTTTGAAATGCAGCTCTAGTATAAAGAAATCCGTATCAGTTCTTGATGGTGTGTTAGAAGTATCAATTGGAATAACTACAGGGCAAGTATACTGTGGCGTTGTTGGTCATCCCTTACGAAGAGAGTTTACAGTCATTGGAGCTATTGTAAACAAAGCTGCAAGATTCATGTGCAACTTTCGAAATAAAATTACTTGTGATGAAGCAACTTTTGTGAAAAGTAGAATGTCTAGTAACGCTTTCACTCTACAACCAACCACCGCACTAAAAGGAATACCACGACCTGGGAAAATATACGAATACACTGAGGAGATTAGAGTTAAAGAACTATATTATATACCGATGATCCCGCCGTTACTAGATCGTACAGATGAAATGGAATACTTTGAAGATTGGCTTAATTATCGCAATGTACCCAGCAGAGATTTTGATGCGTTACTAATTATAGGTGAGACTCGTATTGGAAAGAGCAGGCTTTTAGAATGGATGACAAGACACGTTAAAAATAAAGAATTGAAAGTATGTTATGTTTCCCTGACATCTATACACTCTGCAACGCCTTATTTAGCTCTGAGCCAAATTACAAATCAAATACTAGATTTGAAAGAACCAATAACCGGATTCACAAAAGAAGAAGCAATCGTCAGAATTTTAAATTCCTACAATGAAAATCTTTGTTATCTTAATAATATTTTAAAAGTACGTTTTGCTTACCACGAAGGTGTTAACTCTCAAGATATACATGAACGAACAGAAAAAGCAAAACGAATATTTAAAAAGCTAATTATGTCCGTATCAGATGTACATGTAATATTCTTAGACGACCTGCAAAACTTAGATGGACTTTCCTGGGATTTCATATCAATTATATTTAACTCCCCAAAATTTTTTACGGTGTTAACAGTTACGCGTGGGAAATTCAGTTCAGCGAGCAACTGGCTTTATAGTGTATTTGCTAATGATAAAATAAGTAAAATAGTCCTTCGTCCACTAACATCGACGTGGATACCCCCTCTAGCTTGCCAAATATTAGATGTAGATGCAGTGCCAAATGACTTATGTAATGCCTTGAAAATAAAATGTAATGGTATACCAGGGTTGATTGAGAGCTTTATTGTACACTTGTTTTCACTTGGGGCAATACAGGTAAAAAAGATCAGTGACAGTGAATTAAGTAATTGGGAAAGTGAAGATTTACAATTTCCAGATTCGTCCCTTCTACACCCAATCGCTGTTAATGCAATGGACCAAATGAATTTGGATAAACTTGTTCAGGAAAACATTACAGGTGAAATAGATATATGCATTATTATTGAAAAGAAAGAATTGACCACAGATATAAATCTACAAAGTCTAGATACTCTAGTAATGATTCAAATTGACTCGCTTACACCGTATCAACAATTATTGTTAAAGATAGCTTCAGTTATCGGTAATGTATTGTCGCGAAATCTTCTGGAGAGTATAATGTATGAAAACAATCCAATCACAACAGCGAAAGCTATAAAGCGATTATTTTCAATGCATATCTTAGCTTGCGCAAATGCTAATTACAATAGTCAAAAAGATAAAGTGTCTTCGACTGCTAAAATTTCTTCCAATGCTTCAGTGCAAGGAGATATCACATGCGAATGTTATTTTGAATACGACTCAGAAAACTTTTACAACCTCCCAAAATATGCATTTTGCAAAGTGATAAAGTTCACAAATAATCATTCAAGGAAAACATGCTACGAGCTTTTGCCTATCAATCAAAAACGGGAATTTCATTCACGTATAGTACATTATTTAGAGAATAATAAACAAAAGTGCACCTACTGTGGTGGAACAATAATGATAGTCCAGTCTTCTTTGAGCTTGCCACCAGAGATTCCATTTGCTCGACAATATACCTCTTCAGAGGTCTATGATAATGGTAAAGATAGTGATTCCGATGACGAATACGAAATGGAAACAATCGATATCGTAAATAATACTCCAGTAATCAAAGAATCTATCGATTTAAAAAAAGCGCGATCAGAATCTTGGGATAAAACTAATTTATATACCCATATTACAAAAACGAATAGCGAAATATTGTCCAATGAAAGCTCGCCTCTTAGAATTTCTTCTAACAAAAGTATTTCACAGGTTCCAATATTGAAAAAAAGCCTAGATATTGATACTGGTATAAGTCGAAGATCGACAAAAAGGGTAACCATATCAAGCTTTCTTGAAGCTAATAGTTCTGTAGAGTTTAAGAATGGCAGAATATATGATATGTTAAGACCAATAATGGAGGCTTATAAAATAAACGATTGGCATAAATTGGGCGTTATTGATAGTACGGAAGTCATTACAAAAGAACAAAAAAACAAGAAGACTAGGGAATCACTACATATAAATATTGAAAAAGGTGTATCTCAAATGAACATGAACAAATGCACTTGCGCTGAATTAAATATTGTCATTCACGAACAACTTATTCATCACGCAATAGAAGCAGAATTAAAAAATAAGGCTGTGGAATTTATGATCAAATTTTGTCATCTTACCGTTTTAGCCAATAACGTCGAAGATGTATTGCCAAAACTTGAAAAAGCTGAATCTATTTGCTTGGAAAAGCAAACAAGTGACATAAGTGACTTTGACAAAAAAAAAATTTTAGGACAAATATATTCTTTAAAAGCCGCTAAGCATTTCATATCTGGAAATTTGTTGTGTGCTAAACTAGATATAGAACGTGCACTAAATATTTATCACATAGAATTTGACAACATAATAGACTTTTTTAAGCTACACAATATAATGGCTAGCATCAAGTCAAACCGAAAAAAATATCGTAAAAATAATAGAATAATGAGATCCCAATCAGTATTTTGCCTTAATATTGCTGCGTTAATATATTGTGCCCTAGGAGAAGAAGGAAAACACAGAACTGCTACTTCACGCGCCCTACACTTGGTTCAAAATGTAGACTGTAATATAATAGACGTATGTAATGCATTCACTAACGCAATTCAAGTGGAAATTGAGCGTGGTTCCATATTATCTACCTTAGAGATAGAACAAATGGCAAAAATTATTATAGAAAAACAATCTAATCCTATTCAAGCCGATGATTTATTCGCAATAGGTAAACTATTCATGGCTTTCTTCCGCGCCCGCATGTCACGCGGAGATCTCGCTGCCTCTATACGTTCAGGATACAGGGTCATTGTTATAAGTCGCTTTCTCGCAGCTGATGACGTGGCAATAGACATTATTCCTGATCTATTTTACATATTATTATCACGATGCCGCATAAAAGAAGCTGTTGATATTCTCAAATTAAGTCTACAATTATGCCAGGCCGAAGTTTCCATGGAGTGTGAAACTTGGTATTATGCTCTTTGTATGGACATGATTTTAGATGCAGGCTTTCAAATGGAATCAGTGCACGATATAAGTCGCTTTGCAGAGTATGCTTTACAAAAAGGTAGGTCTGCTGGCCCTAGCCGCCGAAGGCTAGTGGTGAGTCTTTGGACATACTGGCTTCGAGGTGACTCGGGTCGTAAAGCGAAACGATTTGAACTCGAGGCCTTGAGTTGGCGTACTAAAGAAGATGATGATGGAACATTAAGCTCCTTGTTGAGTGCTATGAGACTCGCTGAAGGCATGCTGGAAAGTTTAGCCAGAAAAGTAGACGACTTGAAAAAGGTAAATCATTTTAAAAGTTATCACTTTACCTTTAACGTATTGACTCACTACTTTCATCAATTTAATTATGCCTTTAATGATTAGCAGCAAAACTACGTGCAGTAATGATATATCTACAGATCGATGCATCTAAGAAAGAAGGTGGTCAATTTAAAGCCTCTCTATTTAGAGACCATTTAAAGCCCAAATGCCACATACGTCATGGATTTATTTCGTTATAGGTGGTCGACCTAATGGAACTGCAATCATTAGCAGATAAGGAGCTGACAAAACTTGAAATGGACGTTCATGCTTTGCGTGCAGTGTATCCCCGTTGGCTCTTACTCAAAGCTAACTGCCACCGTTTATCTAAACGAAAATCTTCCGCCGCTTCAACATTCAACCAGGTAGTGACAAGATAAATAAGAAAATAATTTTAAACTTTTCTAATACACCAAGTACTTAAAATTTGCCATTTTTCCCAAACTTTGCTTCGTTATTATTCCAAAATACTTACTATTCTATTCCAAGGAAGGAAAAGTTAACTATTTGAGGTTGTTATTCAAGCGTTTTATAGTTATTATACTAACAATGAATACCTATTTTGTTAGAGATAAATAGATACGATAAAGTCAATATTATGAAGTACATTATTAGATGTAATGTAAATGTACGGTACCGATCCATAAACGCTGCGCAACTGGAAGGTTTGCCAATAACCTTCGCATCGAATGCCTTTTATAGATTTCTAGATACTTGTATACAAGCGATAGCTTAATAAGCCTAGTGGCTTTTAGCTATATTTATGTTGCATAGTATATTTTTGCTTTAACAGTTATATTTCAACATTTCAATCCTCTGTTAAGTGGGTGGAAATACTGTCGAATACCGAACATTACGAAATTGTTTTTTAAAATAATACCGGCTTAGGTAGTATAGTAGACTATGATCTTAATTCCTCTAATTATAATTATCAGAGGAGAACGATGGTAACGATGGTAACGGTGGAACGGTAAATGGGTTGATGACGATCATAAAGGTTTATAAACGACACTTATATGTAATTCGAGATTGCAAATAGTCCCGGTTATATTCTCAACGAAGTAATGTAGCATACTACACGAGGTCTGCTAATTTATCAACATATAACTCGCAGAAATTAACCTGACACCTCGCTAGCGAAAGCGGTAGAAATGAGTAATAAACCTATAAGTACATGGTTATGTCTTCATGTATAAAATACCAATGATGGCTATTTTGTACATAACTATTTCAATACAATACTTTCAGGCAATAGATGAAGCACTTAAAGTGAACAACCGGTTAGAAGAAGCTCTTGCTCGCGCTGCAATGTCGGACTCCAAATTATGGATCCAAAATGCCAAAACGGGTCACTTTATGCACTGGAGAAAAGCTGCTGAGCATACCACGACGTCCTGGCACAATCTGCTGTACAGGATGAC
>DWED01000021.1:0-19198 GCA_018245795.1 Protelbella ruficauda | reverse complement strand
ACTATTATTTGGTTTTACTTACTTGACACTCCCAGTAGTACCTCGAAGTTTGGATTTAAGTCAATAGGCTGACTCCCTATTCTATTGAATCTATAACGTAACTGGTAAAAAGTGGGAGCACTACACTCCTCTACCCTTCTTGGAAAATGAAGGCGTGATGTTATAACATGTTATAATTACAAAAACAATTCTGGCTGTAAAACATTGATGGCATTTGATCGCGAGCTATCGGTAGCCGGATAATATTGTTAAACATAATTAGTAACAAAAAATCGAGCGGCTGTGTTACCCACGGTAGCGGGCGAGCCTTCGACTGTTCGTAGCTCGACAGTTGATTGTTATCTTTCGTCAATATTATTTGTAAACATGTTTAATAATACTTCTTAATCATAAATACGTGAGGAATATTTGCACTGTAATGGTACTTGTGCACAAAGTAAATTGTCAGATGGCAAAATAGTACTAAAAATGAATTGTACTATAATTAATTACTTTTCAGTCGCTTTGCTCCGATCATTGCATTATGTGAATTTCATAAAAGAGGACAGTCAAAAATGTACTTATAATGTGTATTTAAATTTTTTAAAATATCAAACATAAAAAGATAAATTGTTTGTAATTTTCACTCACAACTAATCGTACTATAACCATGGCGCAAATACACTAAATGTCTGTACATGTGTAAAAAAAAACCAAACCTGTACACGGGTTTCGTCACAGCCGCAGTGTCAACCAACCGTGAACCGCAGCGCACAACAATGAACTAGTCAATTAACAAACCCAAACTTGCTCGTTGTTCGTCGCAAACTACTATGTTAGAAGTAGTTACTGTCACAGAAACACACATAATAAGATATGTGTGTCAGTTACTATGCGTGAGATATATCTTACCTACACTAAGTTAAGGTTAGATCTATTCTGCGAAAGCTTCGTTAAATACTAGATTCGATTTATTAAGAGAAATAAATTAATTACAATTACGGTATAAAAACCTTTTGAAGTCTATTAAAAAATTCAAAAATTAATACTTAAGCAATTTAACAATAATATTTAAAAAAAAGATGTTCAACTTGTTTCGCTCCAGTACCCATATCCCACAATTATGTACTCTGGATGTTTGTTGCACAGAAATCAATTTACAAACAGTAGTTACAAAGTAAAACACTAGCTACAAGGTACTACAATAACAAGAAGTACCAGCACGATTGCCCCGAGTGCTCGAGTAATGTTCATTGACGTCAGAGGTATGTCTGTCTCGCAATAGTACGCAGAAACCTGCACGTGGTTACTATGTCACATTTCTGTTGTTGACCAACGTGAGCTTGTCGTATTACTTATAATAGCCATTTTCCTGTTGGGAAATTAAAGACAGCATTCTCCACTGCTAATTCTGTATTGAGCTATTATGTGGTATGTACTATCAATTTTTCTGTATTCTTACTACATTATACTTTAAATCTTTAGTAACACATAAAACGTAACCTACTTTTCTAGAACCTGAGTTTGCACTCAACAGATGATTTTAATCATTCAGGTGTGTGCCCAATTATGACGTGCACGTGCCCAGTGAACGATAAACTTTAAATCTTCGTTCAGAAATCGTTCAAAAATTAAATTTCAAATATATATAAAGACAGAGTATACAGATTAGTTTTACATTAAAAATAATTGTAGAACAGCTAGTTCGCTCGTACATAACGCCGTTCCTAAGTCGCCCACGACCGATAGCCGTCAGCAATGGACAGACAGCGCGTGTCTCCACTCGATTCCAACCTTCCTTTTTTATCTATTTATAATGTAAACAGTCATCCCTTTACTTCCTTGTCGCATTGTGGGGGCAGCCTCCGTGTGGGTTTCACTTACATCACGATATAATACACCCATGCCTGTTTAAAACATCACCGATCACCGCTCTACCTGTTGTTGAGCAGGTATTTTCATAAGGTGCTGTGGAACGGAGGTAGGGCAATATTCGAACATAATTCTTAAAGTAGTCAAGATCTTTCGTAGCTAAAACCTGTGCTTATGTTTAATAACTGACCTCATCCGCCTCATAACATATCGACTGTGCTAGGGTTTTCAGGACTTCTTCTACACTGTTCAATTAGTTCGATAGACATATTACTTGGTCACCAGGTTACACTTATTGTTGTGGAAAGTTACACTTAAGATAGAGAGTACGAATTTTAAATTATGAATTGCTAAATGCACTATAGCGACACATGTTTGACCTGTTACGTTTTAGATGCATCCTTTCATCTCTTTCGCGTAAACATGTTTGTGGACACATAAAATTACTTGTAACCTGGTGTTTACTTAAAATGTAATTAAAACCAGCTACCACACTGTTAAATGTAATATAAGTATGTAAAATAATTCTATATTTTGTGACGAAAACCTGTTAATCTTCTTTTAATATTATTTCGTGTGATCAAAATTGACACTTTAATTCAGATCACACATTTATTTTAACTAAGTTGTCACTTTTACTTTTCGCTTTCAACTTGTTGCTCTCTATATAATAATTATATTAAATACGAGAGAAAAATTTCTACTCCAAATACTTCACTCTAGAGATCGCTCTCTATGTTGATACGAAGTATATGTAATATCGGAGAATGTGCCTTACGTCCCAGAGACCTTCGCTTCTGTGTATACAGTTATAACTAGTCAAATATACTATTCTTGGAAATAACAAGACCTAGTTGCCAATAGAAAATCTTCTATTTAAAAATGCGGTCAAAATTTAATTCAGCTCCTGTTTAGTTTTCTAGATTAAATCTTATAAATATTAAATATTGAAATTTTTTTATTTTTTGTGTAAAGTAAATTTAAATTAATGTATTATAATGCTAATTTATTAACAGTATATTATAATGTTTAGTAATAATATATCCAGCATGAATTATTTTTATATGATTGATAGAGCGTCAATATTTGTAAATGCTGTGTTCATCTATAATTATGTGTACACTACCATTCTAACTTAATCCTTTATTAGTACATTTTCAAAATATATACTACTTTGGTGAGAATAATAAATAAATAAATAAGATAATAATTTTGAACGGAATGGATAATACCAACTGAGAGCTGAATTTGTGAATGCATTTTAACTTCACATATTTTCTGTAATAATACCGTAGTGTGCATTGATTCTTTCTTGCACACTATCGTTAATAAATAATCTTTCTTATAAATGCCAGAGTATAAATGTTCACAAACATAAAAGTGGAGTACATGATCGAAGCTTCCTGGAGCAATGTGTTTACGAGCCACTGTAAGGCTTTCCACGCTGACTGGCTAATCCTTTCACGATGACGGCATTAGTTGCAGTCAATATGCTAAGGAAGTATAACAAAAAACATCGACATAATAAAGTGATAAAAAAAGACTGCAGCTCGACTAATTTTTAAATCATTACAGTTACCGCTACAGCGTCGAATTTCAGCATCTCGTGCACTGTACAAAGAGCACAACGACAACGCTAAGTGAGTTGATGTTTCGATGTAAAGATGCTTACGCACTCACCGGGTCGGGTTTACTTTCCTCAGTGCCAAAACCACCGTACCCTTAGCGGTGTAACGGGTTCCTTTCCGTTACGCCTCCACCGAGCACGGATGCCGTGAACAAAAGATGATACCATCGTTAATTAGGATTATTACACAGATAAATTTTAAGTGCTAAAACATTCGGTAGCCGCTAATGGCTACTTAAGATTGTAAGGTGAAGGTGTACCCACGGACGGTTACGAAATCGTTTTCGTAAGAGCGCTCGTAAAGATTGTGATCAACAAATCGAAGATGTATTTAAAACAATATTATTAGGACGATTAGTTATTCGGCGGTCAATGTCAGCGATCCAACTGCACGCCCGTTAACATTTATACTTGCTCTATGTTAATGTAACGAGACGGCGGCCGGGTTGTGCCACACAAAAAATTCCTTGCACCGCGACCGCTTACGTTTATCAGATCTCTACTCATTAAAATTTGGCAATACGCATACTGATGGGTGGAATCGTAAAATTTTATGTCGCGGGCGCATCGGCAATGTCTAAATGAATGAATTAATTTATTGCCTGATAAATGAGTGGCCCGACGGTTACACGGAGTAGATATATATAACTGATATCGTGCCATCCACTTGCTCCGGCGAGCGCACGTTTTTATTGCTGAGCGCAGTATTATATTGCCCATTAAGTATGACCATGTCACGGTTTAACTGGTTGGGCTAATATTTGCGAACCGCACGCTCCTCGGCACATCTGTACTTTGTTTCGTCTATGATCATAGCGTTCACAGGCACAGCAACTATCTGCACGTCCAGACTTCTTACGTCAAAATCGAATATATCACCGCGAATTACGACTTAAATGATTTTTATCGTAATTTAAGTCCCTTAGTTCCTCAATCAGTAACGTGCGGAACGATTCGATAAAGATTATATTTCATTGGAAAGAAGAAATGTTTTCACTGAAATGTGGATCGAAAATAACATGAACATGTCACGGTAAAAGTGTCACGATTTTTTTCATGTCAAACATTTTACAATAGCTGTTACTTTTACCAACAGTACACTTGTATCTTATTATATTACGACAACTTACTCGTGTATTAAAATTTAATTGGACGTCTAGTAACACGAAAAACAAGGTTATTTACTTCAACTAACAAACATCCATACGTACGAATGGACCTGTTATACATACATACATTTACATGTAGGAAGAGGTTAAAATGTCAAGGAATTACTTAACCAGTAATGTACAGACTGACTTGAACAGTTAAAATAATACAGTTCAAATACAATTATATTTAACAGTGATTGATCATATCGAACTTACAAAACATTTATTTATAAACATTTAACACAAACTGCCAAAAGAGATTTTTCTATTTAAATTTTTATTTATATATTGATATATAAGAGGAAAACGGGGCAA
This sequence comes from Protelbella ruficauda, assembly GCA_018245795.1. Classification (NCBI taxonomy): domain Eukaryota; kingdom Metazoa; phylum Arthropoda; class Insecta; order Lepidoptera; family Hesperiidae; genus Protelbella; species Protelbella ruficauda. The sequence goes on along the minus strand of DWED01000021.1, from coordinate 14,254 downwards.
TTAAAACAAATAATATAATACTAAGGATTATGATTTAATAATACGATTTAAACGAGACACAAAAACGTTCATTGTGACGCTCCAAGCCAATAGTAAAATAAAATAATTATAAATAAATATTACGACGTGGTCCCGATACTCGCATAAATATTTTCATTTCCCGTACATTTTAAAATCGAAACTAAATTTAATTCACCTGTTCTAATACTTGAGAATGGTTTACAGCTATGTACCTATGCTTGCTAGAAATCATATAACATTCATTGTGTTTGTTTTAATATATTTCACTGCTCAGTTAAAGCCTGTTTAAGTGAAGTTCTGGAGCTTTTAAACTGAAAGGAAGCTTTTAGCGTTGTTTAACGACATTGCAATCGACCGCTGTAGCAATCCTTGCTTGACGTTAGATATGATTTGCGGCCTACGATCGCCTCAGGACTGGAAGCTATTTATTATATATTAAGCGCTTAACGAATGCCAAAAAGCAGAAAACGGTACGACGAAGACTCTAAATTATTTTCTTTGACATCGTTATTATTATTTTAATATCTTTTATATCGATTTCGCCGAGAAATTAGTTTCCAAAGAGCCGGAACACAAATTGTAGGTCACACTTTAAAAAATATATGATTATGTGCATCATCATAAAAAGCGCAATCTGTGATTTTTTTTAAAAACTATGATTTTGCATGGAATGTGCATATTTATAAATTAATTATACAAATACCCGGTGCTCAAGTTTTCATCTGATTTACAGCACAACTTTTAAAGTTTTACTATCTCTTCACTTTCATAAAATATAAAGAGGTTACCAATTAGAAGGTTAATAGGTTAATTTTATACAAAATTATTTATGGGTATATGATATGCATAAAACAAATATTTTACTGGTTGATGCAATTTAGGAACCGTGCCAAGCTGAACCAGATTTCTGACCCCATGATACCCAATAACCGTTAAGTCTATACCGAAAACCATTCTCTTGACGTAGAATTTGAGAAACGCAGTATTACTTGGTTATAAGATGCAGTTCATAGAACTCGTACGTACGAAGAGACGTCGGACTCTCTTAAGCCTGGTTGATCTTTCCTAGCTCACCTCTCTCTGACTATGAAGTAGAGAACCTGTGTTGGCAACAGGGCCAAAGCAAACAACTTGGCAAAGACAGTCTGTAAAAGCCGCAATTGCTGCACACACGGCGCCAACAATGTTTTTCTAACCCGTTTGTCGTTCCACTGTTGAACACGGGTCTCTCAGAGTGAGGGGGTTAAGGCCATAGTTGATCACGTTACTGTAACAATATTGTTATGTGCTATTACAGTTACTGAGGAAGGGAAGTTCATTGCACTTTAGTCGTACTGTACGTATGTGTACTAATGTTGGTACATTACGGATGGTACGCAAACATTGTGCGCGGGAGCGACCGCCAAGGTCGGGCCACAAACACGCCGAGTGCCATTCCATTGAGCTACTGTAGTGTACACTCCACTGTATTATTATTGATATACTTACTGTTTGCTCTGACGGACTGACAACTCGTGAACTTATAACGTAGCCATTGTAAATTTCTGGTTCAAAGCAAAACACAGCTTTGATCTTAATTTGCTTTGTTCAGCTTTGATCAGTTTATAAAAATCTTTGTGAAGTTAATGCAGGTCCTTTAAAATAAACGAAACTATCCTCAAAGTTTTGCGATAGTCATTCAACCAGTATTCTGTACTGGTTCAGACTTCAACACACCTGTTTAATTAGCAGATCAATTCTATGTTAAGCTGTGTCATGTAGTTGGTATGTGGGAGCCATTTAGCTCAGTGGCTGAGTGTTTGTCAGCGCAGCGAGAGCTAAGTGTTCGAGTGTTTGCGCGATGAAAGCTCTCGTCTTGTATTTGAGTTTTGAGTGACTATTTTCTAGCCTCGCCCTCGTACACCTACCTATAACAAATCACTTTGTTCGCGTTTCGTCATCAACTTTTTTAGTATACCAGAGTTACATGAGGATTGACTGTCTAATAGGTATGGTTTGTGAACACAGATTTCATGCATATATGAAAACGTTATGAAGAACCCGGAAGGGTTTGGGAGGGAATTTAATTTTAAAAACGCAGATCACAGTATTCTCAGAGATACACTCTAGACTCAAACCTTAGAACTCCAGATGGAGAATTTGAAGTCTGTCAATCCATACTTAGCTGCGAGGATCCTCGCGTCGATATTTAATTTGTCCTTTCCATCACAGATAGAAAATAATTCTGTATCAACAATTTGCATACATCATTGGGTCCCATATGCCCAACCTGGAACTATATTTGATATTCAAGGCAAGCGTGTTACATAGAAGAGATTGTGATTTAAGCATGTAAAATACAGTCGAAATATACCGCAACTGGTTTATCTAATGTTGAAAACAATGCTTTTTTTGTTATGCATAGTTAAACACAATTTCAGTAAGCTGACAAACAGACAAACAGATCACTTGATAGTAAGTGACATTTAACGCGTCAACATAGCATTGTCAACCTTAAAGGACTCTATTGCTTTATTGCCAATATTTTATACAAATTCTTATATGCACGTAACAATGAAATATAACGGATTTTCTTAACATAAAACCACTGTCATTAGCTATAACATCAACACAGTACAAATACTGTGAAATAGAATCATTAAAAATTATATCTTTCCTTAATTGTAGAGTCGTTCAATTGTCGTGATAGGTCAGTCACACTTTGGCTCAGTAACACAATATTTGGCCCTTATTCGAGTGTATACATTACAGTACAGATTATACATTACATTACAGTAGCATTGCTAATTTGTTACCTTAACTGTTTACGAGTAACATCGCTACTGATCACGGAGCTGTTTCATTTACTCACGAGCACGTATGTATATTGTCTTGCTGTTAATAAGTTCATTGATACTAAAATTTCTATTGGAATTGAATTCGGGACTTGATTACTTGATAACTCAGTTGGATGTATTAATTCTAATAATAAGTTACAACAAAAACTTTAATTTTAACTTAAATTTTAACTTTATTTTAGAAGTCAGAAGTCTTTGAAACGGTGTACATATATGAAATGATGATGAATTTAGAAGAAGCACGGCAGGTCTGAAGTGATAGAAATATTTGACATCCGGTTCTCTCTGCCTACCCCATAATTGACCTGGCGTGAACATGTGTAAATAACTTTAATTTAGCTGTATATTTACAGCTTTACACATTAGTCAGGGTAGGAAATTAGTTTAAACGTGTCAGTACTGAGAAACGTGAACGTTATCATGAGAAACGCTAAGTGTATCATGCCAAACGTTCGCGAACGGCTAGTGTACAAGTATACAGAACGTGTTTGTAAACGTATTTGTCGGGAGCGGTGTAATCCCGCGGGTGCGGGCGCGTCGCACGAAATATAAATATTCCGTTATCGCGGAGTACGTCGCGCGCTTATTACTTGCCTTTTATCCGATTTCATGGGTTAATCTCAGCACTACGTTCTAGTTATGTGGATACTACGTAGTTAGTTAATTGCGAATTGTTACTGATATTTCGTTACGCTTATTGGCCAATCCTTTCACCACGTTAGCTACTTTGACCCGATAAGGACAGAATTGTTGAGTAAGGCTGCTTAGCAAATATACTTTCATTATTTTCTACTAATACTAATCTAGTACGTATAAACTGAAATATCACTCGTTGTAACGGTAGAAGGAATCATCATGGTTTGACCTGCTAACTTTAGTGTTCTCCATAATGTTCTCCATGGCCTGTGATGTCTGCCAACCCGCGTTTGGCGGTTTTCGCGGACTATGAAAAATTGAAAAAAGGGTGATGATGATGATAGCACATTTGGAAAGTCATTAAGTTGGTACAGCCTGACTAATATTTGGAAATAAATTATGTATTTATCGTTAATAAAGTCTTTAGTTGTCAATTTTTAGGTAATTGAATAAAATAATGTTACAATTTGCGTTACTTTTCTGTTAGTTTTTTACGATTTTTCTGACTGTTTGCTAGGCTAAATATAAAAAAAATTAAGAGACTTCGCTTATCCAGTGGTGAGCAACCGAAATAAATACATATCAAACAACAATTAGAGTTTTGAAAAGGATTGGCATAAAATTAAAACTATAGATGTAACCACGTCTTATCCACACTACGCTAGCTGAGAGATGATTGAAAGTAAGAAGCGATCAGATTAAGCCCGCGGCCGAAGCTCTACAAAACGACAAAAAGCGTCGACGACACTCCTGTCGTGACCTTGTTCTGTGTACGTCCACACGAGACGGTTTCTCGACAAACGGCACTCAGAAAGCATGATGGCTAGCAAGCTCGTATATTAATGAATTCTGAGGTGATCATTGCTCTGTTCTTCACAAAGTGAAATGCTCAACTGTTTACACTTTTTAAAATATTATTGTATTTATGATATTATTATTTATATATATTTATAATTATGATATTTTTGTTTAAATCAATATACTGAGTTGTTATGGATAAATATTTCCTTTCCTAACTTAGCAATATATCCCAATTATAAGACCGTTATTCTACAACAATTCGTGCTCGCGTGTCGGTAAGGACCGTTAACGATATTTATAGGTTTTATAGGTTTTATAACTATACATTTCTTTTTCTCGTTAATTATTTGCCATCTGCTACGCAGCACTCGTTGGTGTAATTGAGTCGGCCTGGATCCGTTTGGCCTTTGCTAGCTATGGATCGTACGATTTTGTATGACAAAAGAAAGCCATTCATCTAGCACTGGTACGGAGTAAAGGCTACAAAAATGCAGATATCCTTTATTTGTCTAGTATTCCCAGGAGAAGCACAGAGTCTGGATTTGTACCCGGTGTATGGCAAAAAGCTCACCGCCTATTCCATAATGCATAAGAGAGAGACAGAGAGACGTATAAAATTACCGGTAAAATGTGAAGTGTCCTCCTTTGACTATCCTAGCCTAGCCTAGGGAACCTTTGCCTCATGAGAAATACACCCTAGTCCATGCCGAGACGTACAACATAACTGGTGCGACGTTGGAATATCCTATACTTCTCGGCCTGCCGCTTAGGTAAATATAGGCATAATGTTATGTATAATATAATTTCAAACCAAAATTTACGAATCATACAATTCGAAATCTCACCATAACTACGTAACTAATTCAAACGTGCACCGTTCTGTGTTGGTAAAGTTTGAACAGTATTTCGATAATTCATTCACGGGCGCTACAAAGCGTGGCGCGGCCGCCTCACACGTCCGCGCGGTGCCGCGCCGCTCGCACCAAACACTGCTGCGCTTTGTGCCGCCGTCAGCCACATAGATTAAACAGCTGTGTAATAACACAAATTATATAATTAAATAATAGCAATCATGTCTGCCGATGAATTGATAACCGGTGGAGTAAGGGTATACTGGAGTAGAGATCGCGTCTTGGCAAACATAGTGCAAGATACCCTCCGGCTAGGCGGGATAAGGATTTGCGAAGGGCCGCATGGAGAAGATAGAAGCGGTAAGGTTATTGGGTGCGATAGGGCTCGTAAGGGCGATGGGAGTCATGCAGGAGAAGTCTATGTCCAGTAGACTGAGATAGGCTGATGGTGATGGTGATGATCATTGTAAGCATTTTATCTGAACCAAGCACGACAATTTTAACTAAATACAATTTACTTATATCAAAGTGATATTATGATCCCTAATATGTTTTAAATTTAAGCACTGCAACATATCGTTGGCTTTCATGGAGACAGTCGCTTGTGGTTAGGTTGCGTCCAATGATTAAAGATATGAAGTATTTGTTACTTATTATTGTTAGGTACCAGGCCTTAAGCCACGTCAAGGACTATTAAAGTGGCTTTAAAACATTTGATTAACGGGTTGGTTCCTCACCGATATTCCACTAATCCACACATATTGGATATAGCTTCCTAATCCCAAGATTTTTTTTATTTTTTTATTTAAAACTTGGGATAATATTTTAAGACCTCAATACCATGGAACGACTCGTCTGCCGCTATGTATTCTATCAGTGGACAAATGACATCACATCGAGAGACAAAGAATGTTTGATTAGCCGTGTGTCCACACCGGTGTTGGCTCTAGCGCCTACCGACCGATGCTTCTCGGAACACTTGGCGGTTCCTGGCTTATTAGTTTTGACTCCACTCGTTACATTCCTATTATTTAATGTCACAATTCCGAGCAGAAGCATGTTCCAATATCCAAAGCTAACAATATTAGTCTTAGTATTTCGGTCTCTCTCGCTACAAACAAACAAATGATTTCAAGTAGCGTTTACTGACTGTTTTAGTACATACTCGTAAGTTTCATCTTCATTTCATTTCAGCCCACAGACTAATTTGCTGGATATAGGTTTCTTCCAAGCATCGCCATAATTCACGATCCTTTGTTATTCAATCTATCGGTTCCCCGCGACCTGGCCCCTTTGTTAGTCCACCTGTAAGTAAACATCTCAAAAATTAATGTGAAGAAAAGTTAAGAACACGAAACGTCGGAAATCTAGCCAATGAAGCCTTCCACAGTTGTGCCTTAAAATATAAGACTTTAATTGGGGTATAGAAAGAAAAGATTTAAAATTTACATAAGACGTGGGATTAATAGAAGTGTAATTACAACTTGGCAGATAGTATACTAAAAACAAATTTGATTTCTTGATTTTTATTTTGACAATTACATACAACAATAAATTAAAATAAAATAAAACGAAAACTAATTAGTTTATCGTTATTACGTCAATTAATTAATGTTTAAGAAGTCGAACAATTCATAAACCCTATGATGAAATGGAAATGGCCGCGACAAATACCAATAATTACTGACCTGTATTTCATGATTTACTCGTACAACATCATTATCATAATTACGACTGGTTCGCATTGGGACCTACAGGTGTCCTCGCGTCTTCTCACGAGGCTCATTACCATTTTCCCATATTAAAGGGACATCGGTATGTATTGAGATAAGGCATCACAGAAAACTTGAATACCAATTTCGAGAAAGGAGGGAGATATGGAATAGTCCCGTATTATGTAATCAATCATGCTGGACATCATTGAACAAAAATAACTATTTTACAGCAGTTTTGCGTAACCAGTACGAACTGACGGATCACTCCATCTGGATTAATAGTTTTGAAACATGAGTAGACTTCCACGTTCTCTTACATGACACAACATTATTCTTGGCTTTGACAGCACATGCATACTATACATGCTGATAAATAACTTGGACCTTCCAAAGACGGTGCCTGAACCAGCCTCGTATTTATGACTTCCTTGTCCGCGACAAAACATCCGTAATTGAGCGATCAACTCAAGCCCATAACTTGCACAAAACTATCAGATTACAACCCTACGTTCGTTAACACGGCCATGCATCTTATCCCTCAAAAATTTCGCTTTTCTTCAATGGTATTATCACCCTCTCTTTCGTTCACATCCAAACCGATCGAATCGGAAAAAGAGGGTGCGATACTGACCACAAATTTGGGATTTATAGAATCATCGGACAGGTGGAAATAGTGACCACCGGTCACTGGGGCTATCAAGTTACGATAGTGTTGTGAGCCGATGGGAAATTTATTGAACGGATTGACGGTTGTAGCAAGTAACGCGGTAAAAAGCTAAGCGAGTGACCGTTGTAGGTATACGAATGGTTATTGTCGATCGTGTGAAACGAATTAATTTGAATTGTAATCGATCGTTGATGAATTAAGTAGGGGACACGGAGGTCACTGCGAAGGGCGGACTAGTCGGTCAACCATTGTGTTCCAGCACTCTTCCTGCCTGGACTTTGGACGGGTCATGTGACGTGAAATAAGGAAATTGCTATGATTATTAGTGTGGCCTGTGTTCACCATTGTTGGGTATCGGGTTTCCATAGTGTCGTTTATTTTAGAACAAGTTAACGTCAATAACATATGCCAATAACAATTCTATAATTTGTCACTTTTCTAACTTAAGAGCATTTTTTTTATAAGATCTTTTGATTCGATTCCAGATGTCTATGGCGAACAGTGGCCACTAGTAACTTCTGCCTGCTGCTTTGCTACTCTCTTCACTTAAAAAACTAAACACTTATTTGACGTAATAATAATATTTCATGCTGCAAACTTTCGTTAACATCTACGTATATCTGTGGCTTATTTAAAGCCAATTCAAGTGAATTTTAGTTCAATAAAATGATAGTTATTTATTATTATTAGCTTATGATTTTAGTATTTTCAACACAAACCTTCTATTTCACTAATAACAGTTCATAACGGTCTTTCGATAATTTTGAAATTCTATATCAATGTAATATGTTCAAATAATACATGAATTGAGAAATTTTACGCACAACGTAATTAGCCGTGTTTCCAAGAAAATATATTGAATCAAACGATTAATTCTTTTAATAATTCAAATTAATTTTCATATTATAATATTGTATCAAATATCATATCCGACTTTTGTATAAAATTTCAATAAATTTTTCTTATGTTGTGCACTTTCTGTTTCTACTGCAACGCTTACGTAAAAAGAAACGTTTTCTAATTTGTTGTATGTGAAAATGGCCAAAAAGAAACATTGTAACTTTAAAATTTTATTATAATAAAAAAAAAAAATTATTATACAGTCAAACAAGTGTAGTGTTCACTGACATTTAGAAGAATTTTATACGTTTTAAAGTCACAGAGATAAGTTGTAATCTGGGCTAATTCGGCACAGCCGATCGTAAATCGTAGCGGGCCGACGCGGCGCTCACAGCGTGATGCCTGCCTAGCCCTCACAATCCCATTCCGAAATATTATTGATAGCTCACGTATTCATATTTAGAAATTATGATTATGTTGTGCCACTATCAACTTTATCGCTAAGGGTTTAGATTTGAATGTATTTTTAATTATTTATGATTTAATTGTTTTATATTTGAGTCTTAATTAACAATATCTTAAGTAGAATTTTAAAAGTATACTAATAACATGAATCCAAAAGTAAGTCTGTTTGTTACGCCTTTTTCTGCAGCGGCTGGCGTAATTCTGATAAAAATGTATATAGTTATAGTTTGTAAATAAGGTGCAAAAGGAAACACGAACATAAGTAATAAAAAAGTCCGCGTTTTGCAAATAAAATAATAATTTTATCTCAGAGGTTTAACACAGCGGCTGGAAATGGTGAGTGAGTAAATAAAGAGTGGGAATACTACACTCTTCTGTCTACCCCTTGGGTGAAACACTATCGCTGTGTTATGTTACGTTTAGTACTGTAATCAGTAAAACAAACCGACGGTGTTAAATTTAAGTTTAATACGATCTTGTTTTATAAACTAGTATAACCTGTGTATTCGAATAGTCTATATAAATAAGCTTTAATAGCACGAAAATTTTCCGTAATAAATTGATTAAATACGATCAAAATTCCCGCTAGAAATTTAAGCAAACACCAAATTTTGATTTTTATTTATGTCCCGCATTCCTGTATACAACTCAATAAAGTATGCAAAACAGCATTCTACGCAACAAACAGAAATATACGTAGATCGATCGATGTAAATTTTAGCGGCTTTGAAACAGTAGTTTGTAGTTTGATCACATTGACCAAAATCAGTAGGAATTAACTATTGAAGTTTAATATATATAGTGATATCTCGGGGCAACTCCAGACACGGCTAATTGATTCCAAATCAGTTCTGTGGTAAGTACTTCTGATATATTATTTACATGCCTAAAGACTTTTATAGATAGTTTTACACCCAGATTCTCCCTCCCACCCGAAAATTCTCTTACTGTACACATAATTATTTGACCTGAGAAGAAATGTAATCCACAATTCCAGTCTCTAGAGTCAGTTCAGTTAAATTAAAATATTAATATGAAAACATGGTAAATGTTAAACGTTGTAAATCTTTACATGTAAAAAATAGACGAAGAGGACTTGCCCCTTTTGCAATTTTAAGTATTTGGAAAAATTTTTATTCTTTTAACATGCGACTAAAATATTAGTTATTCAAATGACATAATTATACGGTAATTTTGAAAATATCTGGTCGAGATAGAACCATCAGAATCAACGACTGCAACGTCCGAAAACTGGTAAATAATAAACCATTAGACAAACATATGTCTTCCTTGTTGAAATTTATGCAGACGGTGTTATATAAGTTGAATTAATTTACAAAATGTATAATAAAAATGTTAAGTTTCTATAAAAATAAAATAAATGACAAGCATAAAATTTGCAGTGGAACACAGCAACTAATGACGTGAGATAAACAGATAAAAAAAAGACATGAAGATGGCGTGCGTTGAAAACGTTGTTAAAATAAAGACTTAGGACTATTTTAAAATAAATACTGTCCGATTGGAAAGGATGCCGCATCATTCAGAAGAACCAATACATACAGCTGATATATGTACATACTTATTTATAACGTAACGGTTCATCGCCTACATAGTATCGGTGCGACGTGTGGGTACCTAATACTCAAATACGAGTGACATGTTTACGCAAATCACATTTATATCGCTTAATATATCGCCCGAATTCGGGAACTACGACGCGCTCGCCACTGTGCCCTTCCCCATTCAATGTGAACGGTCAATAATTTAGAATCAACAGTTCAGTAGCCAAATAACTTGGACTAATCCGTGTCGAATCGCTAGATATGACGGAAAGATTTTTCAATAACACCAACGATTCGTTGATCAGAATAGTTCGTAATTCGAATCGAACTCCGTTGGGTTCTCTTTTTGTGTGGGAAACGTTCCGTTTTTCAATCACGAGGCAGCCTTTTTACGTTGGCCGGTGTAAGAGCCGGGCGATAAATATCGGAGGTTACGGCCGCGGCCGGCTTTGATGTGCTTTATCCCGATTGCTACAAAAATTTTGGAGTTCCTATGGGTGTCGGTCCAGTGCAGTATGTGAACGGATAGAACAACTTTTATTTAACGATACTGGACTGGTCGATAGTGACCGCTACGGCTCTTGGTTTAGACGAATGCAATGCATTTTGTTTTTTATTAAACGCGTCATGAATGGAGTGGCCTGTACAGTGTCGGGCTAACTTCTACGACATGTGCCTTTAAAACAAGGAATCGTGTATGAGCTGTGGTGTGATCTTATTTACAACACAAACTTGTTTAACGATGTACAAACAGCGAGCCAGTGTGCACCGCACACGACACTGTTTGCAATACATCACGTCTAAACATAGGCACATTACGGATAAATCGTCGGAAATATAATTTCAATATTGATTCAATGATAAAATATGTAAAATAAACACACTTATTGGTGTATAACTTATTTTATTTTCTGTCGACAGGTATTCTAATTAATTAGCCAGTATACATAATTTATTTACGACACACTTTTATGTCCATTAGCTTGGTGTCAAGGATGTTATTCTCCAATTGATAGATAAAATATTTTTATGTTCGTTGCCACGTTATATTAACTGAGGTCTTCTCATTCATTGCTCACACGAATCCTCATTGCTTTAGCCAACATTTTATAGTAGTTTACAATTAAATTAACACACCCAATGAAAGCAAAATAATATGAAGAAAAGAAAAAAAAATTTAACAGCAGAAATATAAAAGTAAGATACAGTTGAAAATTAGCTAGTTTTACATGCTCAATTTATAAGAACCTTTGCTATGTTTTAATAAAAATTGCTAATATATGTATGTATGTATATAAAAAATAGAAAGACTATGTAAATACTAGACTTAGTTCTGCCGCCGACAGAAAACGCTAACTGTAAGGCTTTGTTATCAGCGTTATATAGTTACCGAACTTTCAAGACCCTTGTAAGTCACAGAGTTGTACTTTACCAAACCCTTCCTGAAGTAACGCGTAGGACTACTACGGGCATCGTTAGTCGCTTAGATGTCCCCGTTGGGGTAAATGTGGGTTGTTCAGGGACGCACCTCGCACCGACACGCGCCGTCCTGCAACAAAGACACTCGAGTGACTTTTGACTTTGTGTTGTTAAGCTTCATAATATAATTGAGCCCGAACAAAATCCGGCCGAGTATTACCATACAATGGGCCAGTCAGTTCCGTCGAGCCCGCCAGGTCGTGGAGGGCAAAAAAACACTACCACTCGCTCTAACTTCCCGCCAAATGTCCCAACTTATGTCGCAACCACAAACGAATTTCAACTTTACATATTTGAGGCTGAGCTTCAATCTGCTTAGCCCGCCATTCATCCATGTCGTTGTTTAGATGGCGAGTAGGTTGGCAGGCGTCCATCGAAGGCAGCCCATCATGAGCCCGACGACTGTTTGACGGGTGACAAGAGTGAGCAAAAACGCGAGCGTAACTTACCTACTGCCCGCTCGAGCCGGCTATATACCCAGTTTTGAGTTATTGCATCGGCTCAAGTTTTTACCGAGTCGTCTCGATGTCACTCAATTCTTTTTAGCGATCGATGTCCTTTGTTTACTTCGCTGTCTCGATGAGGCATAAGCGTTGAGGTTTCTGACGTTTTGTGACGGCCCGGTTGTTTTGTGGCCGTTTTGAAATTCTTGCATCGATCTGGAATCGACGTCAACGTTGAAATAATGAATGGAATTGTCGCTTTGCAGCATCTCGGGCGAGCGCTGCGCGTCGGACATAGTTCATGCGCTGGTAGGATTGCATCATCCATACCTAGAGTCGACTCCAGCCGGAACATGATTGCGATACACGTTCAAACATAATTTATGTCACCCATATACTCGAACACGTTCTATTTGTATTAAATACGGGTTTAAATGCGCTGCAAACAACATTTCAAATGACATATTGAGATAAGCATTGTATCTCAATATTAAATGCATTACTTGTAATCGTTAATACTACCTGATGCAGTATCAGAAATAATACAGCAATTAACGTGGCAAAACCCACTGTGCAGAGATCGTATTCTTTAGAAGGACTTCTTTAAAAGTAACCACTAGTACATACAATTTCGCAGTCCTTACCAGAAAATGCTATCAGGACGTTGCTATAGATATGAGTATTCAATTGTTATAAATTTGTTTATAAATTGAAAACTGTTAAACAAACTTTAGTGTAGGTAGCAAGAACCCTACAGTAGGTTTTTCTATGTGGCCCTGAGAGCCATGCAAAACCTGGTAGAACGCTGCAGTGTGACAGTCGACTGCGGCTCACAAAAAAATAATTATTATAGAATTATATTTTAATATGATATCTATTAGTTCAATAATGTACAAAATTACAACTGCAAATATGTCCTTGCAGTATTCTATTTGGAGTCTACATGTTGAAGGCTTCAAAGTTATGTCTCTACTTATTATTAAACCACAGAAACCCAATAGTCTATATTAGATACAAATCGCTTCTTAAACGAAAACGATCTGGTTCGTCCAGTTTCAGTGATTTAAACCTAATTGATATCCCTAATTTTGTAGATTTTCAAATGTATTATTTATATACGAATACATGTAACATCAGATACATCTTTGTTCTTACAACGTGAAATAGTTCACTAAAAATTGCCGAAGTTAAGATAACTACGTAGTTGCTAGGCTTACATGGCATTTAATATTGTTGGTGAGCCTCCAATTCTTGTAACTAATATGAATCACTTACATCAAAACTTCTATCATATCGATCAATTGATTGACGAATGGCATGCTGTAATACATAGAATAGACTATGTCCACGTTACACCAAAATTCCGGGTTCGATATTCGATCAGAGGAAATCTTTATAGTTATTTGTTTAATAGAGAAATGTTTCTTGATATCCTTTATACTAAATAAAAACTAAATGAATGCAACAAGATTTTTTTTATTATTAAAAAAAACACTCTTAGCTATTGTTATTTTAAGTCGTTTTACATAGTTAACTAAGCGAGCCATACATTTTACAAAATGTATATTACTGCTGAGAAATGAGAGAATATTAGTTTCAATATATATTAAGTAAGATATTATGCTCATGCAAATACTTTAGTCTCTAGTTCTCAATAGGAAAGCACTAACAACTGTGTCACACATCCTTTAGTGAGAGTCCAGCGGTGAACAGAAAATAGGAGGTTTCTCTGCGGTAGAAAACACCAGGTAATTAGGTATTCGATGGCATTGGCCACGTCTCACAATGGTAATATATAGCGCTCGTCAGGTGCACGAATTGCTCTACATAGAGTTTCACGCGACGACACGGATAAGAGACGACTCTTGTGGCATTGTCTAAACATTATTCAAGACTGCCTCGTTGGTCGATTGGTTGCAAGCGCGACTGCCGAT
>DWED01000020.1:0-19221 GCA_018245795.1 Protelbella ruficauda | reverse complement strand
AACGCACTTTTGTAAAGAGGTGCGCGCCATGGATTTGAACCCAGCACCCCCGGAGTGAGAGGCTGAATTATTTACCATGAGTGTACTTACAGGCAATTATAACTGACAGAAGAATAAAAGTAGGCAGCAAAGCCCAATGTCCGGCCGGTTCGGCCAGAAAGTAATTATGTATACATAAAGCACCAGCGGCAAGAGTGAAAATGTACACCCATGTTGTAACTGACGCTCTACCCCCGGCGAGAGGCTCCAGCCACGCATACTCAGCACGCAATCGCCCCACCATTAGCGCTTCAAACATCTGGAATCGCCAAAATGTTATACTTAAACCAAAAACCCCAAGAATAAACAACATTTAAGAAACAGAAAATTTTATATTACCTCAGAAGATGAAGACCCCCCATCAGTCCCAGGCGTACCAGTAGCTGAACTATCTTCACGATCACCAGGTGAATCCAATTGAGGGACACAAAAATGTTTGTCCTCTAAAGGCGGCGTGGGACGATAACGAAGAATTATGACGGCAGCGCTAACTATAGTGTAAGCCAGTAATGTCCCAATAGACATAAACTCTACGAGCTTCTCTAAATCGAACAACAATGCTATTATAGCAGAAGACAAGCCGGATATGACAAGGTTCGATATCGGTATTTGTGAGTTGTTGTTGACATCACTTAGGAAACCGAACAGCAGACCGTCGGCTGACATAGCATATAAGCAACGAGGAAGAGAAAATAATGATCCCAATAAAGTTGTCGTCATGCCACATACAGCACCAACAGCTACAGCATATTTAGCCCAGTCGGCGTGGACCTCGCCTAACGCTGCCGGTAAAGCAGCTTCGGGGACAATAGTGTTATACGGTACCATCAATGTCAATGCTATAGCTACTAAGATGTATATAACTCCGACTAATGACATGGACAGAATTGTTGCGATAGGAATCGATCGTGTTGGATCCTTCGCCTCTTCACTGGACGCCGATATGCTATCGAAACCAACGTATGCATAAAAACAGGTTGCCGCACCTGCCATTACACCCCTGAATCCGAATGGCATAAAACCACCATTTTTCTCGGACCAGTTACTTAAATCAGCATAATAAAATCCCAAAAATATAACAAGAGATATCACCAAAAGATTTAGAATAGTAAGACCGTTGTTGATATATGCTGATGTTTTTACTCCGACTGCCAGAATCAGGGATGCCGCTATACATATAACGAATGCCAACACGTCTGGATATCTACTGAGAAGTGTTTCATGAAGTTCTCCTGTAACCGAAATAGTGGCGTTACTAATAGCGCCTTGCAGCATTTCATCGAGGTAACCTGACCAAGCTCTGGCCACTGAAGCAGCACCTGAAAAGTTTTAGTAATACGATTATCATAAATATTGTAATATAATATACGGATGTTATGGAACATGTCTTTAACTTACCTATTATATACTCAAGTATAATATTCCATCCTATGATGAACGCCCAGAACTCCCCAAGGCTGACGTAAGTGTATGCATATGCGCTCCCTGCTCTTGGTATTCTTGTCCCAAACTCTGCGTAGCATAGAGCTGCGAGTGTCGACGTGATACCTGCCAGTAAAAAGCTAAGCGCTGTCGCTGGTCCAGCCATATGGCGAGCGACTGCTCCAGTCAGCACATATATACCTGCACCAACCATATGTCCAACACCTGAAATAGAAGGATTTTATAGATTTTACAACAGTTCAAAGAATTACAAAGTAAATGTACTTAACAATAAAAATCTACTTACCCAGTAATGTTATATCAAACGTCGTGAGACAGCGATTAAGCGGAGTTTCCATCGAGTCTCCATATATGGGTTTACGACGATTCATTTTATGACAGAAGCCCGAGAGGACATGTCCCAAAATTTTATGTCTGGCGCCTGGCATTTTATTTACCAGTTCTTGTATACACTATGTAAAGACCAATTGTTACTTAACCAAGCTAAAACAAATGATAGAAACATGTAGAACACGTCGCTAATAAGAAATTAAAATGCACAATCAATAATGTACGTATGTACACCGTTCATGAAAACTTATGTATTACACAAATAAAAATATTTCACACTGCTCTTCCCACGTTATTGTTAAAGATAAATTAAGCTTGTGATCAGTATAATACAAAACACTTACTAGACTTTTCCTACTGTGAAATTGATAAACTCCTCGTTAGGAGACCAGCTGATATATGTCGTATCTCTCGTATCTCTGTGCGAATTACACCGTGGAGTCGGCGCGCGCACTCAATCGATTACATGAACATTACGGTGTTATGGGAGGGTTGCTTAAAAAACTCAGTCTAACAACATAAATTACAAAAAGCATATATTCAACTAACTGTAAAGTATATATTTTTTATTATTACGTATGGTTTATTAAAACAATTTCCTGTTACTTGTGGGACCATAAACTAAATTGCATGGATTAAAACATGAACCGAAACTTGAGTATTCTATGTAAATAGTTAGGAAGAGCTATCAGCGAGGGCTGCACTGACCTGAAAAACTAGTGAACTAATTTCACGTTTCTAGAGTGTGCCCATAAAAAGAATTCCAAGGTGGAATTTTCCCATAACATAAATAAGGCCTTCAAAGGAGCGTCGAGTGATTAATGTTCTAATTTTGGACACAATATGGGCTGTTTACCACCATAATTGAAATAGAACTTTATTGATTGCGTTTCAAAGGAATAATCGCTGTTATTTTTCGTAATCAACCCTTTTACTGATCCACTGTTGAACACGGGTCTCCTCTCATAATGACAAGAGTTAAGGCCATAGTCTGCCACGCTGGCCAAGTGCGTGTTGGCAGCCTACACACGTCCTAAAGACCATTATGGATAACTTGAACTGAGGTGTGCAGGTTTCCTCACAATGCCTCTTTTCATGTTTGCAGCAAGCGATATTTTAATCCAAACAGTTTTTTTATGTTTTAGTCATATTTCGGTGGCTATAAAATTTTCCAGTAAACTGTATATAAAAAGGAATGTTTTAAACATTTCATATATACAGAAGTAAGGAAAATAAAAAGGTTTCACGAAATATCCGCGAAATAATACAATAAACATGTTTTAAGTTTTAATGGCAATTCTATATTTCACTTTGAACAAAACATACGAAATAAGAACACAGAACAATAAATTTCACATTCTCAATATATAAAACAAATATATTTTATATAATATTTTGTTTTAAGTGTAACAAAATTATTCTTGTTTCATTTGAGAGTTCACTTAATTTGTGCAACAAGCGCCAAAATGTTTGTGCCACAAAACTAATTACATTTGTCGTGTACTTAATCTAAGTAACTTTAAATTATATTCCACATAATTAAATAAATAAATTATTATTCCATCTCATACTCTACCTGTAAGTTTACAATTATTATCTATATGTGACATCTCGTTTACATATCTTTTTCACATAGTTTTATATACTTTTTTTTTTGTCTAATTGCCTATGAACATGAACAAATGAATATAATACATATTATTAAAGATTTCCTACGTAAGTTCTCTATTCAAATTTCATTTTTGTACTTTTACTATTTTTTGTATCATAAGTTTTTGTGCGGTAATGAGCTAAATTAGTCTCATGCTACCTTGAGGTATACCATTGATACCGGATTTGAGTCTACGTGCATTTATAAATATACCTAATAATAATAACAATATGCAGCTATGCATGTCAGTAATAATTTATCTTTATTGGCTGAAATATAGAAATTTCCTAAACACAGATCATTAACCTTTCACAAATTTTAGTCACGGATGTGGAAATGTTAGTGCAACTTTCGCAATTTAATTTTTACGGTTTATTTCTCCTCTCGAATAAAATAACGAACGCAATTATAATTTTATTAGCCTATTATCTATTCTAACAATGGATTTTCCAGCTAATCTATACGCATATTTGATATCATAATAATATATTCACGTACATATATGGAAGGGATCGCGGTACACGCATAACGAAGGAGCACTATTATTTAAATATTTAGACCATTATACATACTTGTATGAATTTAATGATGAAGTCACTGATATAGCTACGAGATTATTAAACTTGGATGAAAAAACAGCAAGGTTGTTTTATTTATAACTTATGTCATTTTACAACAATGGTGAGAATTTAGCAGTAAAATATTAATAAACACAATGTAGATGTATGTAGGAAGGTACTAAAGCGAATTAACTGAAGCGTTTGACGAGTTTTATCTGGTACATTATATATGACTATAATATAGTGGGGTTGAGCATACACGTAAATATGCTTTTGTTTTAATTTAAACGTTAAACGCAAAAACTACGCGAAAAGTAATAACAGTAGTAGAAGTAACATATTCAATGTCATTACACGCTATCTATTCTACTATAAGGATATATTTGGCTGTATGTCAGACAGAAGGTACCACGTACAGTGCATAAAACGCTTAATTTTTCGTCTGTTACATCTTTTCATTTTAAATTAGGAACACCTCGTATAGAAATAGGACCATGAGCGAGTTAAAACGTTTGTTATAGAAACTGACCACGAACGAGTTTAAAAACATGGGGAGTTAAATATATTAACCCCCTATAAATTTATTCATAAAATTTGTTAGAAAACCACAATATAGTTAACTGTTTAGTACAAAAGGGTAAAAAGAAATAATGTATATGTATAAAAGACCTTAGCGAATATGTTAGTCGATGGTAGCACATCTACTCGTAGATTTCAACAGACATTGCGCTCGGTCGGACGGAGTACAAATAATAATTATAGAAATAGAGAATACAAGAAAATATTTCATTACAGACACTTCTCAAGGCTGTAACAATTTTATAGTGAAACAATAAAATTATCCCGAGGGATCATTAATTTATAGTACCAATAGAGTTACCCACGAATCTGTTTAAAAGGTACCAAGGGCTTTTGGCACATTTCATAAAAATTAAGTACATATTTAACAAGAGAACCATTTGAACCCTAATTATTTTTAAATGTAATTATGTAGTACGGATAAGTACGTAGTTAAGCCTTTAAGAAAATAATTATGCATATCGTTCGGATATAGATAATATGTGATAATGAAGTACATTTTTCAACATTTTACATAATAATATATTCGCGAGGTAAAAAAGATCAAAGACTGCCTTACATTTATCCCTTCGTCGCGAAATATGACGAAATGATTAAAACCTGCTTGCATTAACCAAACGTCTTGAAAATAGTTGGAGATATTTCAAGTGCTTACTACTTGTTTAACGATCAAAATTATTTAAACATAAATTCCTCAACCATATCGAAGATAATTTTGCTGTTGCAAACGGTGACCTGTATATGGAACATGACCTATGTATAGAAGTGAAAGCACCGAAACAATAGCTGGCCGCATGTAAAGTACTTGATTGAGCAGTATTTTTGTCGTAATAGACCGAGAAAAAGTTGTGTCAGTTATCTTGAAAATATTAAAGTATACGTCATAAAATAAATTGTTCGTTTAACAAGTCTTAAGCAATAGATTGCACCCCAGAGCAACAATCATAAATATTCAAAATAAATATTTGAATAGTAAAAACAAATTAAAAAGCGGGAAATAAGTTTCACTCACATATTGTCTATGTCCGAAACATGGCCGCAAAGCGTAAATTAAACTAACCATAAATAAAATATTACAAGACAAAAATAAAAAAAGGCCCAAAAAAGTGATAAGAAAATACACAATTAAATGATATGTTCAGGTTTCAGTCTTTAGAAAATATAGCATTTTGGTATTATTTATACTAATACAAATACAAGAATAAATAGACTTGCATATTAAATTGCTTTAAGTAATTAAGTTTAGCACCCGTACCCTTATGCATTTCTCATGACGGCATAACGTTAGTATGAAAAATAGTTTTAACAATACAATGTTAGATAAGTATGTAGTAAAAATTAAAATAGTAAACATTGGGGACTCAACACCGTGAACATCGTACCCTTAACATCTGGACAATGTACGTCGTATGTCGTGGTGTGATCAATACACATTGTATTCTAAAGAAACTTTCATACATTCGACGGACATATTTTGAAATAAAAATTAATCATATACATAAAATTATTACATGTAGCAAAATTTGACACAACGTTTAAATAGAATCGATGGTTCAAAGTATTATGGAAATAAATTTATTTACAACAGAGCTTGGTGACATTACGAAATATAATTAGGCTACTAAAGTTTATAATAAACTATATACTATAATTAACACTACGGTTTTGTGATAATTCATTATTATTATTAAATTTAGATAACATTCGGTAGACATAATCAAAAATCGAACAAGGTGTTGCCATTATTGGTTACATAAACATACATACGAACACTACGTATATATTGTTGATAATGGCATACACATTTTATATTTTTATTCTGAATCATTAAAGATATGCTTATGTAATGTAACGAGAAAATTAATTGTGTGACGTACACATTATGGTCCCTGTATATAAAAACCATTGGTTAAAATCAAGCATATAACAAAATGTATTACTGACTAGATTATAAATAAGTATACAATTGTTTGAAAACGATCATGATCATTGGAAAATTCGAATTCGAAAATGATCTATGGATTCGTATTAAAGGTACGACTTTGAGACGTTAACTTCTCTTTGCAGTTAGTTTCGGATTAAATAAAAAAAAAGTTTTACGTTGAAGATCGAATAATTGTGGTATTTTATTCTAGACATCTATTTTTATATGTATGGGAAATATTAAACGAAAAGGAATTAAGCGAAATGTGAAAAGAATTAAACGATGATCATTATAAACGGTAGATTTTTTCATCGCAATTTTAAATAACTATGTAATTTTTAAGCTATGTAAACTTGATGGTTGTAATTGTCAAGGTATTGTAATACAATTAAAATATTAAAATGTAAGAAGTAACCTGTATGTATCACAAGTTTTACTCGAAAACTACTAACATTTAGTATATCCTACTTAGGTCGTTCAACAATAGTAGGACAAACATTTTATTTTATAGTTGAAAATATATGGGTTTAGTATATTTAAGATATATTGAGTATTGTTACTGGAGACACGTAGGATAATATGGAACAGTGTGACAAAATGCTTTATACGACAGACAATATCAATATATTCCCTTTTAATTCCTTTAGCGTTAGTACAGTACGAACGGTAGCACCAGAGGCCATCTTGAAACACCTTACACTTGATACTTTTAGAAAAATAAACTTGACATAAATGTTAAGACAATACCGTCACAGTAACCACAAATTTCGGCCCATAGGCGTGTCACAACCAACCCTTGAAGAAAGGAAGAGAAGAAGAAACTGTACTGCCACCTATATACCTTAATATAGATTACCTAAATAAAGATTTCGAAAAAGTTTTTTCGCAAATAAATAAAGTGACAATTTTCAACACTAAGAAAAGAGCATAACATTCAGAAAAAAAAAAATTTAAAGTGAAGGAAAAACTATAATGTTGATAATGTTACATTTAAAAGTTTTCTTAAGTGTCGAAAAACTCTATCTTTGTCATTCGATTCCCTTCTCCTACTTTTAAAAAGACAGAATGAAGAGTTTTGCGTTGTTTAAAATTCGCTGATAAATAACAAAAGGTCAAGTATTATCTGGCATGGCTAAGCAGTATTGGGAAACTCTTAACAGGTAATAAAGATAATTTTTAAGCTTTGGCATACTTATGGAAATATAGGACATCGGTTAAAGAATAGTATCTGCTAATCGGTCTGAAATGGCGAGTTTAGAGAACATAGCGTTACGTTCCCCTGTAAAATACAAAAAACTAACCGATCGACAAGTTTTTCCCAAAAAAATGTGTTGAAGTTTGTTTAAAAAAGTTAATTATTATTCCATGGGTTTATGATAAATTATAATTGGGTCTCATGCATTTGAAAGTATTATTGGTTATATTTAATCGGAGTTAATTGTTCTTAGATAACTAGCAGTATCTCAACCGCTGATTATTTTAACACTGCCAAAAGGATTATTTATTAAATAAATATTTTGAAGTTTATAGTCAGATTTGTCATATTATTTTGTCACACTGTCCCCTACTTTACTCTCGCATGAGGTGATATTTAGAATTGTTCCATTGATGTGTCAGCTGTCATTATGTTGTCAACAACATTTATATTACTAGATGAAATGAAATAGAAGATAATCAAATTATTTATCATACCATAATTATTATGTATAAATATAGTTACAAAAATTACATAAATTATAATTTATACTAAATTAGGAACAACCCGACAAAGACGAAATTCAAGTCTGCCACATACCTAAAACATAAAAACGCGATAGACGCCATATAAAATTATAGTTCTCTTTTTGTGATAAGAAATCAAAGAATACACATGTGCATGAATAATCACAGCAAATTATTAGATATTACTAATAAATGCATAAATGGATATTTATAGACAGAACAGAGTAATAAAATAAGTTCTTAAAATATTAAATAGAAATATTAGAGAGCAATACAGATTTATTTTTCCTACTAAATAAAATTAATAGATAAAGAAAATCTCTGAAATCCCTGCTAAATTATAAATATTTTAACAATAAAATGGTAGTTTTTATCATGTTACATTACAGCTGAGTTGCAATTTGACGTAACTTTTGGTACCTACAAAAAAAAAATATTATGTACTATGTTCAAATTAAGAATCACCAAAAAATAAGGTACGACATGGCACTTAAAAAGATTTCCTCCATATTGAACAAGTGGTGAGATTTGAGTCGGCCGTTGGCGTGCAACATTCTTTAACGGATTCACCAGGTTGAGGCCATGATGATTAAATGAACGAGTTGCCAAGATCACTTGCCAAAAATGGATTAAAATATCGTTACACAATCCTCTGATAAAGCTATTAATCAATCAATGTTATTTAAAAAAACTGAAGGTTTACGCGTTTCAGGACATCAAAAAAAAGGACTTTTTTTTAACTTTTTTTATATGTGATCAAAGACACAGACATTTATTATGTCCAAATTGCTATGCAAATTCGATTCTTAAGATTTTTAAAAAAATTTAGAGCACTGCTATACCTTCAATGTAGGTATAAACCTTTTCCATTTAAAAGTCTACATAACAAAATGAGTGATGACTGTGTATCATCAGTGTCAATTGTAAGGAATACCCATTAGTAAATATTTCATCATAGTCAGTGCAAAATAAAAACAACACTAGGTTGCAACTTTAAAATCTTAGTTATTGATCTTTAAATAGGACTCCAATGAATGAAACAATTGTTTAACATTCAATTAATAATACAATTGTGATTATTGTGTCAGTTTATTTCAATGTGAGTAGTAAGTTAAAATAACACTAATGGGTACTACTTAAATGTGTATTAAATAAACTTATTAAATGAATTTTGCTAAAATTAAAATACATCTCACATCCTGTCAATAGTGAAACGAAAAGTTATATATTTAATTGCTACAGAAATAAAATGCAACACAAGTCTATTGATATTTTCAGATAATACATATTATACTTATGAACTCCTGTTTAGAATATTTCCTTTAACTTTAACTGAATACATAACAATATGTTATTTTATACTTTATTATATTAATCTGATACAACATAGTTGTTACTCATTGTACTTCAGTAGTACCTACAGAGTTTTACACATTTACAATTTTTATTAATCACTTGCCGTTTGAAAACCAACACTCAAAAATATTCATTTGGGTAATGCTCCAATATGATCCATATCTTAGCACCTTATAATTACTTTTAAACCTCAACATTATTACATATTATATCACATTTGATTTGCACATCTAGAATCAGTTCTCAACATGATTAACCAGACCAATGTCAAACATTAAACAATCACGAGTTATAATGTTGCAGGTTAATCATAGTTATGACAACACGGACACTGCTATCCTCCAGTACCATTGAAATACTGAGCATGTTTGGTATATGGTGCTGCGATGTGGTAAGGCGGCGGCTGACCACGCATGTATACTGATTCCGGTAGCTCAGTTGGACTATGACGATGACTAATAACACTCGGAGCATTTGAGGAAGCCGGTACACCCTCATATAAATCGTACATTACCGTCTGACTAGCGTGTGACTGGACATGGCCAAAACTGCCGTCATCAGAAATGAGAGGAGTATTTGTCATTCTATATGGATTTGTAGTATTAGTGTGACCAGTTGGAGAATAAAGCTCTGGAGATTGTGATGCCACATATGTTGGGCTGGAAGGAGTTGTACCATAAATACTTGCATTTGTTGATACTTGGTGCATGAGTGGTGGGAAATGATGACTGTCGATAACAGATCCTCTCTCATACATGTTATTGTAATGGCTCAAATTTGGCATTGTTGTTGAACTGACCACATGACTTACAGTATGAACTCTAGGACTTGGCAACTCACGGTTTCCATGAGGATGATAGTTGAATACATCATATTTCTGCTGATTGTAGATTTTATCTTTTTCACACACAAAGCTTTCACTATTAAACATTTTTTCACGATACTCTTCTTCAGGTACTGAATGGCATAATATGTGCTCTTTCCTAGAATAGACTGGGTCAAAGGATGGATCAGGTAATGGCCTTGAACTATAAGCAAATTCTTTATAATGTGGTAACATCATTGGATCTTTAATTATGTGTCTCTCTTGAGGACCATGGCACATTCTTTGTATGTGATGACCTTCATCAGGGCAACTGCGATAGCTACTGTCTTTACTTAGGTGATAAGTATTGTGATCCATATTGTTACCGTAAACAGCTGTTTGCATCACAGAACTTGTTCGTGTAACTTCTTCCCTTGGCGAGTACTTATCACCCTGTTTCATCACATAATGCCTAGGTGGCAACATATAGGGTTCTACGTCATCATGCTTATATTCTTTAGAAACTGTAGCATCGTTCTCGGAATATAAAGCATGGTCAACACTTTTATAGGTTTTATCTTGTTCATATGTTAGATCCAAGGGCTTATCATATGTATTTTCTGGTGGCAAATTATCATAAACTGACACTTTCATTGGATCTGGTTGGCTTGCATCGGGATTCTCACTCTGCTGACTTTCTAACTCTTTTTTATTATCAGATGCAAATCTTTGTTGTAAAGTCGGTGTTATTTTGGCTGCCTTTATGTGAACTGCATTTTGCATTGGCTGTGGGACATCTTGAGTGCCATCTTTATGAATATTCCTAGCATGTTTTGCCATAGCTCTGAGTTCTTTAGGATATGGAGTTGGAGCACGCCTTAATAAACCCGATTTTTCTGTGACCTTGGCCGATGGTTTCATATCAACGAAACTAATATGCCGAGATGCATTGTGGTTTTCATTATTTTCAGTTTTTTCATTTTCCAATTTTAACTCCATAGGGGTCAAAGGCACTTGGGGAAACAGAAAACAAGTTAGGACTTGTTCATAAGTATGGGGATCTACTTCAGAATGCATAGGCACTAAAGGTTTACTTTGATTCTCAGAAAGCCAGAGAGCCACTAAATTATCACAATTCAAAACTGATTGAGGGAGAAAACTTAGAGAATTCCTCACTAAATTCAAAACTCTTAAAGATGTCAGATGTCCTATTTCTGGTGGCACTTTAGTAAGTCGGTTTGATCTGAGTGACAGCACTGCTAGTTTAGTACAGCTACCAATTTCAGGTGGTATAGCCCTTAACATATTGTCATCTATATTGAGATACTGGAGTTTTCTGAGAAGACCAATAGACGATGGGATTTTCTCTAGATAGTTACACATTAACATCAGCTCTTCCAGATTTTTTAGCTGCCCAATAGTCTCCGGGAGGGAATACAATCTGTTGTTGTCTAGTTTGAGGCTTGTCAGGTTACTTAACTGCCCGATACTATCCGGAAGTTGAGTCAAACTGTTTATTGACAGACTTATATCTACTAACTGTGTACAATAACCAATCTCTGGGGCTAACTCTTCAATCATGTTGTTACTCGCTTCCAAATGCACCAAATTTTCTAATGGCTTTATAACTGAAGTTATACTTGTAAAACTGTTGCTGTCAATCCATAACTCTTTCAGTTTCAAAAATCTTCCAATCACTTCTGGAAATTGTTGAAACTCATTCTGTCCTATATCCAATCTTATTAATTCTGTAGATCGCGACAGTGACTTTGGCAGAATCATAAGATAATTATCTCTCAATTCAAGAATGTGTAAATTGGCAAGTCTTCCAAAGTTACCTGGAAGATACTCAAGGTAAGTATCATTGAGATACAGTTCTTGCAGGGCAACTAGATTTGTGAGTGTATCGGGGAGTTTTTCCAATGGATTAAGACTAAGATCTAGAAATATTAGATGTTTTAATGCTTTCATATTGTCTGGTATGGATGCTAAGGTATTCCTACTGATGTTTAAATGCTGTAGGTTTACCAACGAAGATATGGCAGTGGGGATGGTTTGCAGCTCGTTGTCACTAAGATCTAAATACTTCAACCCATGGCACATGAATAGTTGTCGAGGTAGCTCCGTGATACGGTTACATTGGCAGAGCAAGATCTCCAGCGTCCGCTCGTACACGAACACATCCGTCGGCACATCGGTGAGGGACTGATGGGAATAATCCAATTCTATGACGTCTTCTACGCTCGCTTTCACACAACACAAAAAACTAAAAGGCATTTTTGTGATAACTTCAGCCCCGCACAACAAAAATTAAACAATTCTAAAAACCTAACACATCAATCGTACTCCATCGCTCCAAAGCCGATTATTATTCACTTTGTGACGTGCTGTACGTAAACTTTTCACATTATAAGCAGTGAGCAAATTTAAGCTTAACTAAACTGACACTAAAATATTATTTACTATGCAATGAGTCATATAAAATCATAACTGGTTGATTGAGTGAACACACAGATTCACTTCAACTTCCTTTCGATCCCCTCCCAGCTAGACATGCGCCGAATTGTAGTATTTGCACAAATATCGGTTTTTAAAACCGGTAATAAGACAAACGTAAGCATTTAATTTTGTTTCTATTGAGTAGTCTTGTATTCAGCTATACTTTCTTTTCTGGTTAAAAACTCACATAGATATAAATTTTTCGTATAAAATATTTGCTTTCATTGCTGAAACCCTCGGACTGGCAATAGAGCATACGTATTTTATATAACATTAAGGAAAGGATATAACTATGCAACACTGGAAATGTCAAATTATTTGAAATTGAGCTTGTATTAGTTATCTGTGCCATTTTCTCTGTCGAAGTCCTTGTAATATTTGAAATTTAAAATAACATTGATAAGAAAATAAATAACTTTAAAATAATTGTTTCAAAAAATGGTATACAAGACATTGCACAAAGGAAAATACTACATATCATTTAAGCGTGGTTTTGATGACTATAAGAAAGATATAACGATAATTGTAGACAAGCAGTTTGAAAACGATAGTTTGGTGTGTTTTATATTGTTGAATGTATAAATATACTAAATATACCATTTTTTTGTAACTTACAGCCACATATTGGTTTCTTATAAATAGTTAATTTGTAAGAATAATATTTTATGATTCTATATATGCGGTTTTTAATTTTAGAGACTAATGTTATTCGACGAAGAGGATCCAGCTTTCTTATGCCTGATTAAACTAACGCGTACTGACTTTGAGGATCTTAAGAAACAGCAGGCCTTACTCATAGATTTTGACAATTTTCCTTCCCAAATTGTAAGGTTACTACAGCAGTGTGCCGCTAATAATATGTAAGTATTTAATTTTATATGAAATGCTGAACAATATTATTACACAAGATAATTGTGAATAGAAGAGTCAGAAATAGGCAGAAGCACCTTAATCGAATTGGACATAGCGTAGAGGAAGGCCAGGTTAACAGTTTCTTTACTAGCCGACCATGTATGACAATATTAATGAATGTAGAAGTGGTGACAAAAGATTATTAGAACCATAGCAGGTGGAAGTTTTTAGTCCCTACCTACTCTTATGGGAAATAGATATGACAATATGTATGTATGTATACCATGAGAATAAATGAGAGTATGTATACCATAAAAATACCATGTATTCAATTTGTTTCAAAGGCAAGATCAGATTATGATCTTTTTTTATTTACAAGCTCAAATACACCTATATGTGCACTTCTAATATGATGGGCATAGGATGGAATCTTTTCTCATACAAACATAATCATAGTAGTGTTAATATCCCCACAATAAAGATGCAAAACAATGCATATATGAAATAAAATAGATTCAAGTATTATGTACAGCAGTATAACATTATGTACTAAGTGTTGAGATAATTTTAATAGAATTATTTTATAATCAGTTCCACCTGTTTAATTATTACAGGTTTCTGATATTACACCAGGTGACCCCATTAGAGTATAACTTTGAAATGGTGGAACACAATGAATTCAGACGTCTGGTGCATCTATCATTGAGGACTGGTCCAGCCACAGATGCTGAGGTAAAGCTACATATGGCTTCGACTATTTCTGAGTTAAAGGTACTTATAAGGTCCATCTTTCATTAACTAATCTTTGGATTAAGTATTTGCCCAATATCTTTCATAACTATTTATGTTTAATTAGTTCAGTTATTTCTGTGTTAATAGTTGCCTAATTTTCACATCTTTAGTTCTATTATCAGTTTTAACTAATTTCAAAAGTATATAATTTAATAAGTTTCAACAAAAAGTAATAGATGTTTATATTTACATAAGCAATGCTTATTTACTTAAACAATGCTTATGTAAATATAAATTATGTATTATATATTATGTTGTTATAAAATATGTATTATGTTGGATAAGTGCATTGTTTATGTATTCAGAATTACTTTAAAATGCCACAATCAAGCGATCCTGCTGATGAGAAGATTTGTACAAGAGAGTTTGTGGGACTGAATCCTTTTCTTTCTTTCTTACAGAAAACTATAGCAGTTATTAACAGCTCAGCCTCTAGCAATGAGGTTGTATGGACGGAGAAGTGTGCAAAATTGGAGGGAAAAGTATATGAACTAACACACACTTTGAGTAAGATGGAAGAGGATAAATATAGACACGAAGCTGAGTTCCAAGAACTGTTAAAAGCCGAGAGGGAGAGACATGCACAGGTAACAAATAGTGGTGTGATATTATGTGTTTTCAATTATACACTTTATAGAGCCATAGATTATAGAAATCATTAGTTAATTTTTATTTCCCAATTGGTTTAAGAAATCATTACACCCATAAATTTTATGTAATGGTAGAATCGTTTGATATTGTTAGGAAAGAGTTCAATGGCAGAAAAGTGCTGACTTAAACATGAAAAATGTCCTTGCAAGCCATCAAGAAAATGTAAATAAAAAAGAAAAACAGATTGATGAATTAAATTATCTATGCAGACAATTGAAGGAAACAATTTCTCAATTAGAAAACCAAATAGGGTAAGTTCTAATTCATGTTGAAGATAGAAAGTTGAAAGAGATGTAAGGAAGAGATAATAAAAACTAAGTGTATACGTTTATTTGTGTTTTGAATGTATGAAACACATAACAGGCACTTTTACATATCTACAGAAAGATCTATGTTTCAACAAGTGACAAAATAACTCTCTTTTACTGTCTCAACTTCAGTAATATTAAATTTTTTAGTGAAAAATCACAGAGACTGAATTTATTGGAGAAAGAAGTTCAAAAGTCCCACATAGAAGTGGCCACTCTCAAAGCGAAGAATGCAACACTTGAAAAAGATCTGATTGAAAGAGATAAACAGAATGGTCATTTAAATTCAAGATGTATTTCATTAGAAAAGGTATTCTGAATAAATTTTACCCATTTTCCTTATGCATTTTACCTATTATTAAATTTTGATGTTGCAAAAATTATGTGTATTATTTCAGACAGCCAAAGAAAATAGTGATGTTATAAAGGAATTGAATGAATCATTACAGCATTTGAAGAAAGAAAAGGTTTGGTGATTTTTAATTTGTTTTCAATATTTCAAATATATCAAAAAGTTATCAAAATTGTCTTTTGCCCTTTGTCCTTGCTAACACTGTTATAAATAATTTTATTAATAATGTAATTACATTACATAGTGTTAGTATGTTGACTATTAAGTCATATGGAATTCTACAAATTTATATATATTTATTTATTTTATATATATATTGTTTAAAATTATAGAGCAATCTGGAAAGACGCCTGACTCTAAGTGAATCTTTGGCAAATAAGAACAATGAAGCTGCACAATCTACCACAGAGCAGTTACTGAAGGCCAATCAAATTATATCAAAACAAAACACAGATCTGCTTGAGATGAAAGATAAGGTAATGTACTTAAAGGTCTTAAGGCAATGTACTTAAAGTTTTGACAGGTTTATCTCTGTTATATATCAATGTTATTTTTAAAGAAAAAAAACATTCCTAATCATGAAAGGTGCAAAAACTTTGTTTCTTAGTTTCATAATCAAGTAGTGTACATTTTAAATTTGACAATTAAATTATATTATTGAAAAAAGGCGTTAATTCTGTTACCAAAAGACAAATATAATTTTTGTATGTCCTATTTTTAGCTGCTTTGCAGAACTGCAATAGCCTTAGAACAAGAGAAAGTCATCGATCACAATGTTAGAGAAATTCAAGAATTAAAAAATCAAATAGAAGCAACTAAACAAAATATGGACAAACTTCAGAAAGAGTTGGACAGCCTGAAGGAAAAATATGAATGCAATGAGAGAGCTTTAAAGGATCGAGATGAAACTATCAAAAATAATAATATGGGTATGACATTACATTGATTTCAAATAATTTTGATTACTTGTATTGTACTTCTCTGCCTATCCCTCGGGGATTACAGGCGTGATATTTTTTTTTTCGTTTTTACATGAATTGCAAATAACATATTCAATAAAAAGACGTTTTATATTATAATAATATATTTAATAAGGCTTGCTAAACATAAAACAATTAATGCTACTTATTTTCAATTATGTGTGCAAGGTAAGAAATAAAAATTTTTTGAATAGTGGAACTGATTCATTTGTTGTGATTAACTAACTTTGACATGTATTAAAGGGTGCCTTTAATCAGATATATGTTTTTTTTCTTAAACAGTAATTCAGTGGCTCCATAAGAAGATGGAAGAAAGTTGTCCTACAGATCATTTATCAAAGAATAAAAGTCGAATCAATAGTGCTGTCAGTTCCACACCACATTTTGTTCCAAATCCGAGTAATTTGTCAGAAGCAACTGATGAATCCATAAATTTCTATGCTTCTTCAAAAATGTAAGTTAAATAATATTGATTTGAGTGAGTTGTAGATACACATATCATATGTGCAAAAAAGATTTTTTACTTCTATGGTGTTTGGCAGTTTGAATGTCTTTTTTTAAATTGTAGGTCAAGCATAGAGGACAGCCCACAACCAAGTGTAGATCAAAATAGAAGTAAAATAGGTTTAGATCCTAAATATTTGAAGCCATCTGATGATTGCAATCGAGTCAAGGCAAAAGGTAAGTGTTTAAGTATTTTAATTTTTTTGTCATTAGTGTCTATGGATGTCATGATATTGCATACCATATTGTTTTACAGATTTATCCCGTCCAGTATCAAACACAACGCGTAATCAAACAGGAAAAGAAAATAAAAATATTGATCTGCCAAAAGTAAGTTACAAGGAGAAGAAATCTTCACGATCGACTACATTTCGTGCTACACCAATCTCGGCATATTTTCCATGATATTTTCTACGCTGTATATAGATTTCCGTTGTATATGTA
Source organism: Protelbella ruficauda (assembly GCA_018245795.1). Lineage (NCBI taxonomy): Eukaryota > Metazoa > Arthropoda > Insecta > Lepidoptera > Hesperiidae > Protelbella > Protelbella ruficauda. The sequence continues at coordinate 1,430 of DWED01000020.1, read as the reverse complement.
TATTTTGTAAAATAATATAATATATTCGCTCTGAATACTTGTGTAATTTGCTGTTACTGGTTCTGAATATAAACGATTAAAACAACATTTACAAATATTTCGGGAAAATCCTATGTGGAATATTCATTATAAATATCAAAGTGATTATTTCGTACAGTAAAACAAAAGAAGTAAATCAGAAATTTATAGAGAGATTTCGCTCGACCCATACTTTTCTCATGTGAAATTTTTAAAAAGACTTATTTTTAGTGGGAATACGTCAATTTGTGTTTTAAAGCCTCAGAGAGCATTCGTTGCACGTAAGCAAGATCAGATTTTTTTTAATTTAATTCGTACATTCTCAGTATACTAGTGCCCGCCGAAATAGGTTTTTCAGCCTAAACCGAAACCGAATTTCTGTAAACCGAAACTTACTTAAACATATTTAAAATTTCTATTGCATACTGAAATCTAGTGTATTTTAAATTTTGGACGACACAATGCGAAGCATAGAGTGTGATTTACGATCACAAATTTTTTTTGCACATGCTATTTATACCGACAGTTAAATAAAATAAAAAGACAATCATTACAGCACGTAACAAATACTAGGTATTTAAATTTTTTTATGTCATGAACCGTGGTCGGAATTGCCAAGCAATTCTAAGCGTTATCTATACATCTATTATCTATACTTCCATACAATCTATACAATCCGCTTTTTACTAAATACATATGTACATGCATAGACGGTACATATACCAAAATGACATTTTTTACTATTTTTGTCTGTCTGTCTGTTTTTCCGGCTGATCTCTGGAACGGCTGGACCGATTTTGACGGGACTTTCACTCAAAATTGAAGAATTTCATTTAAATTAGCATAGGTATTTTTATACGCGAAATACAGAATTAACAAGTTATCGTAAAATCTGCGAACTGAACAATAACTGTTTTGTTAAATTCCACGAAGAAGTCGCGGTAACAGCTAGTAATAAATATGGATATTTGTCCCGGATTTATAAAATTTGAGACATTAATTTTGTATTCATATTATTGTTTATTACGAATTAAAACAGATTCATGTTTTTTTGCTGAATGCCTATGCCGCGAAGTTCGCTGACAAACGCACGATTATTCACGAACACTCGAGTAACGAGTTTCGGCGCGGTCGAAAGATTCGGCCATTTTTTGGCCGAAACCGAAACTGAAGCCGAAACTGGCTGAAAGCGAAACCGAACTTACGGTCGGTTACTACAATATACCCTAATCCATAATTTTTGTGGCAACAACCAAATTATACATAAAGACACAAAGAGACATAAAGAGTTCTCATCTAGAGAAAAAATCAAAACGTCAATGTCATATGAAGTCCAAAAACGCGCGGTAACAATTCATATTTAAGCAAAACTATTTTATTGACGGGTCTCTTTAATTGTTGAATAATAAACA